>LJIJ01000235.1:0-165192 GCA_001718145.1 Orchesella cincta | reverse complement strand
GCCTACACAGCCAAATTCACTAATACCCTGTGGGCTTCAACTGTCTACTTGAGGCAAACCTGTAATCACGTAGTATGAAGCAGACTTGCAAAATCCAACTGATTGCTAGATGAAATGCTTACCACTATCATCATCAGGCAGATAATCGTGGATTTACAGTTTACTTCTCAAGTAACCAATCAAGATGGTAAGTAAATAGCGAGAAGAAGCTCAAACAGGCATGCAATGAAATTCACGACTTATTAAGTAGTGATGGCCAGTTTCCATATGTGACTTCTACTCTTTTAATTCAAACGTAGAGCCTCATTTGATTGCTTGCTCTTATTTTCAAGCCTATTTACAGCACTTTAACGTTAGCCCAGGTGCCACCACCGATTTTCTATAGTACATTGTCAGTTTGCTCCTAATATCAGTCGTAAACAATGACTGGAAATGAAAGCCTTACCAAGTATAAGTTTAAGTTCCTTTTCAATGAGTTCAGCCTTAAAACATTAATTTTTCCTATTCTCATAATAACTTGTTTTTTCAAGGTTTTACTCTTTATTAGTTTTTGATTATGCGCAATAATAACAGTGACGGCAATGGAGGCTTTATAGATGCCAATAATTTTTCATTTCAAACTTGCTTTTAATAATTGACACATATCAGTTATTGAAAATGTTTTAATGTTTTATTGATTGCTGTATTGCTAATAAAGTAGGTTGTATTTCTTTTAAACTTGACTTAACTTTGTTTGTAGTATTGCAACTGATAACGTTCATTATTAGCATTTCTCAATGTGCATTATCGAAGAGTTAAAAACTTGGATATAACTGCTACTACCAAGAGCTTAACAGAAAAGCCATTCGTCAAGTTAACAATGTATTTGTGCAGAGATGCTTAAAGAAATGGTATGAAGTGAGACGAATGCGTGTGTAGTATTTAGCCATGCTCTTATACGAGAAAGCCTTGCAAGTACTTTGGTCTATTCAAAAACCTGGTTTTACAACTGTCAACGAGCAAATATTTTCCTTTCAGTAAAGAAAACGAGGGACTGCTAACGTCAGATTATACCAATACCAATATAATCAATCAATGGAAGGTCACTTTTTTGCATTAAAATCTTGTGAGCAAATAATGGTGGCTCCGAGTTGAAATTAGGCAGATTCTTTTACAAGACGAACGAGTTGTTTAGGGCTTGTTTAATGTTGAGTGAACTCAATTGAAAATCCTGATATGCAAAACCGGCAGTGAGCAGTAAGCAGAAGTTGTGAGTTTGATGTGGAATGTTTTACTGCATGGCATGTAACGATAAGGAGCTGGTACGTGCCTTAAATTGGAATTATTTGACGGCAAATCAACCTGGCCGATATCGAAAGCCAATAACCCTCTAAAAGTACAAGTGATTCAGGATACACTTATACATCCTCATATTGACTGACTGTCAAAAATTGTCTGCCTACTTACATTACTCACCTCGTGCATAGATGAAGTGAAAATTTGAAGAAAAAATGTCACTTAACTGTATGACCTTCTTGTCACAAGCTTTTAGATTTGAAATTGATATTATTGTGTATTTAATGAGCTGACCTAATATTAAGTACTTATTTTTCTTTTGGTATGTATCACCTTGCTCCAAGGGATAATAAAATGGTTGAATTTATAACAACTTTTAACATGTACATGAACCTGGTTTACCACATTTTTCATTTTCCGATTCTCTACAGTATTCGTTGGGGATCGACCGACACTTTTTGTCAAGAAAGTAATTTGCTTTATGTTTGCAGCAGTTTGCAGAGCTTAACTTGTTTTCCTTTCGTACATCTCACAGTTTAAAGTTGTATGACTGTGGACTTTGATTTATTACAGGCTGTACGTTGTAATTACAAAAGCTGGAATGAGACACTAGACAACAAAATTTCAAATGAAAAGGATGCCTCCGATTATCCGTTTTATTTAACAGGCAGGTTCACATTTTGACGTTTTATGAAACAATTCTTTCTTTCAATTAGTTCCGTTATAAATTATGATTTTTTTCTAGTAAATGTGTTACACTCAATTTTAATATTGTTACATGTTGTTTTATTATTGGAGTTGTACTGCTCTTTCTGTCAGAACCGTTCCTCATCCGCCCCATTTTTCCTTGTGGGTGCTTTCTCTTATCATAAATGTCCTTCAAATGTCTTGCAGTGAGTAATCACAATGAAGAATTTTGCTGTTCCCAAGTTTGCCACAGAGTTGCAAATATTCAATCGTAATAAGCAGTGCAGTCTGTTAAAGCTGAAAGTAATGACATCGTTGTAATTGTAAGGGATGCAAATATAATGACAATGTCGGTGTCTATCATTTGGTTCTATTGTTTCAAACCTGTAGTAAATCACCGGGTACAAAAGATTTTTTTTTCTCTGTTAGTGATCATTGCAAGTTGTGTTTTTTTGCCACCCTGTACTTTGTCAACTTCAGCGTAACCTGCAATACAGTCTAGCAAAAGTATATATACCAATCATTTTACGACTTTCTCACTTTTAAAACAGTTCTAACGGAAGTAAAATTTGATGACTCTTCTTTGAGGTGTACATTAACACATATGCATAAGGATTCTTAGTTAAAAAATAACGAATGTATTTAAGCATGATTGTAATGGTGAAAGGGATACGAATCAATAGCTGCACTTTTTAAAAAGACACTCACCGTTTGAGTCCAGTTTCGGGTGCGGTGACACACTATAGTTAGCTGCAGTATTTTTACATCCATATCGTTTTATCCGGTTATATAACTAGAGTTATTTTGTTACTCAGCTTACAAGTTGCTTAACGTGCAAAATAACTTACTAGCAACTCGGATCGAAAAAAAGGTGCTTTAAGATCTCAAAAAACATTCCGCGGCATATTACCGGCTCAATGTAAATTAACATTATTTACTTCGGTGTTCTTGCGAATCATTACAAATACCTACCTCACAGTGGTTTTAGACGCTTCGCGGCACATACCTACGATTAGATAAATTAAATTAAAGCATTGTTACAAACACATTGGCTACTTATTTAACAACTTATTTGCTTTGCCTACCAGCGTATCGCATTAGGAATCTTTCCGCAGAAGAGTATAAACTGCATTCTACGGTAATGATCTCACACGCAATACTAGCCATGTGTGTAAAATTTCATGGTGTGAAAATGGTAAAACATCGATGATAGCTTTTTTGAAATCGCGGTGCACGAAGAAATTACATGCAAGGTGGTAGATAATATCAATTTAAGAATTACATGCATTAAACCATATTTCTTGTTTCTGAGTAGTTACAGGTTTGTTCTCACAACTGGACCGATTTTCTGCATTGTTAAGCCCTGAATAAAGAAATTGTTTTTTTTGAAGACAGGAGATGCTATGCTATTTGTTATGAATGGATTTGAGAGCTTACCATATAGCATATCATGCAATACTGACATAGTGTTTGTTGAAGTAGAGGCTAAGAAAAAATTCAATTTATTTCTCTTAATGAGCTTTCGATAGTATTAGTATAAAGGAGTAGCACGACATACAATGGGGTTTTTGCAAATTGAAGTCTTTTATAAAAAGGCTGCTTGTAAGAAGACAAGGAACAAGGAGATAAAAAGACTGTTATTTAAATTTGAATGAGAGGCAAAATAGAGATCCCGTCGAGGAAGAGAAGACAAGGCAAGTGAAAAACCAGGGAGTCCTGCCGAGCCTGTACGAAAGCATTTATAATACCACCACTGAGATTACAAGCACGGCGAAAGCGAGATCTCTGTAAAACTGTGAAAAAATTAAAGCTAATAGTAACAACTGAATAACAATGCAGTAGCTTTTATGCAATACGCATATACATATTGTGTTCTAAGGGTCCACTAAATGCGCGTTACGTTACAATCATCTACGTCTTGTGTTATGTGATATCGTCGTATGCATGTTCCACAATAATTGTAGGTATACACAACGATCACGCTAAAAAATCAACACCACAACATCCACAGCGCACTGCTGGTACAATCCATCCATCCGCAGTTTAAAAACAAGGCAAAGGAGAGATACATTACATTGCATATCACACTCCTTTGTACACGGATTTTTGTTTAAGAGAATATTTTTATTCCTTTACATCCTTTTGTACATACGCGTTGACGAACAACAGAGAGAGATAAAGAACCTGAAGGAAAAGTGGGGAAGATGAAATGGGTTTTCATAGCCGGGAGGCAGCTCCTTCCTTATACATGATTGTCTCCTGGTTTCTTCACTGCTGCCGTACCCTCGAAAACACAATATAACCTGGTTTATGCCCATAAGTACAAATTACATCTATCTGATTGTTCCAGATGGAAGGAAAACATCACAATCCTTGAAAACGGGAAAATAATTGCATCTCAAATAACCAAAAACTTCTACTAGTCAAACTTGAGGAATTAATCACTGCTACGGGCAACCATCTACACACATAAGACTACTACATCTGAGCTACTCATTAATCGGTTGTTTTATTGCGATTGGATTGGCAAAATCATTTATTGCTGCGACCTGGCATATTTTTCTGAGAATTTCTTTGATAAGGCATCTCAACAATAAAAATTTGGATTTCAAGTTTCATGCTAGTAGAGGCTGTGACAGGTGTCAAAAAGCTCTGGAATATTTGGTTATCTGTTTTGTCAATACAGAAATAGTTCACTTCTTAATTGTCTACGTTCCGCATATCTTACCACGCAATTTTTTTTTTGCATATTCAGAGGACTGCAACTGACAAAATGTCATCATTTTCAGTTTAAGAACCCTGTGTTTCTCACTGCACCATTATGAGCAGTGTACATACATACACGCATACATACGAGTTTGTAATGTTTGTATGAGATGAAGTAGCTAATGGTAAGTTGAAGATGGGAGCGCGATGGACTATGCACGAAGTCATCAAAAAGGGCATATGTTGTTATTTGTGGTACCTGTGAATGCTTGACGGATATTACGAAGGAATGAAGCAAGTGTATCTGTATACTAGCTGACATTCACACAGCAGCTATTGCCAACCATTACCATCAGTGTTATGTGTTTTCTTATATATAAGGATCTGGTCATAGGAAAAGAAAAGAAGACTCCTCTCTGCAATGCCACGAAAGTAATTACACCTTACTCAGGTAAAGATGGCCGAGAGGAAAAAATCAAAGTGCAATCATGCTGTAAGTACAGTGGTTACACATTCAACAATTGATGCACTTATAATATCAGACAGTACATAACATGAGTGTAAAATAAATGGTCTGGCTGACAGCAATGTGAGTGGTTACTACGATATACATGCTGAGAGAGGTTCACTCCACCGAGGAGAGTATAAGAAAAACCGTCATCGTGCGTTCCTCACATAGAAGATTCTTACCTGAACAAGCTTACGAATAAACTGACATATTGTTAAGTTAAATGTATTTTGTTGCACACTCGCTCACAGTTCACCCTTGTACATAAAATGCACAACAAATATATACATTGTACGGGAACTGAGAAAAATGAGAGAGAGAAGTAAAAGCATGTTTGGCTCAAGAACTCGCTCTGTCTTGGGCATTGTGGAAAACAAAATTTTTTATCCTATCAACATAGCATTATTAACCAGGCATACCTGTGAGTAAATACATACACACACTTTGAAGCTTCAATTGTATCCTCCCGTTTGCAACAAGTCACATCATGCAACAAGTTTTCTTGACTGGTTCATCAGTTATCAATAAGTGCTGGCATGGTACGTAGTGTAGGAACAAGAATGCCATGGATTTTTACATCTTGCAAGCTACGATTGCGTACTACTAGTTGCTGTAAAAATGTTGCTCCTAATCCAATGTTGACCTGCACCATCATTATAAAATACCTTTTGCAGGAAAGTAAATTTTACATGAGTTATAAGGGACAAACGTCAAAATATATTTCAACCATTAATTGTTTCAGCCTAAGTCGGTTATGTGTTTAGGAGTTAATCAAAGCCAACTTTGTACGTTCATGTGTTTTTAAGCAATTACATTGGAATTTGAATTGTGCTTGTAGATTTAAAAGTGCATTTATTTAGAAGGGTGCAATTTCATGCTGTGTTGTGTACTTATAATTTGTGCAAATTGAATTAGTGAAGTGGTGAGTTTATTTCAAATTTTTAATCATGTCAAAGGAATTGGCATTCAGGATCGGTTTACGCTGTTTTAGAGTTTGCATGAGTACCAATCTCATTTTGTGAAAAGTTATTCAGTACTGCAATATAATACAATGCTCAGTTGTGGTTGGAGAACTAATTCTATGTTGGAAATAAATGGAACTATATCGTCAGGTAATGGATGTTCTTGTATTGAAAATGCATACATAACAATATCCTTTGAATAATTGACTACGTAGGATGTCAAACGATTGAATGTGCTTTTGCTACTAAATGATATAAAAATCTTGGCTTTTAGGAGTTTTTCTAGCTTACAATAGCTAATTGCAGTTATTCCCCCTTCCAAATCATGAAAATTTATCGCACCGAAGCTTTTAGGTTAGTTCTTTCTTTTCTCGTGTTTCACGCCTATAAATTATATTATATGATAACTTTTATATTCTCATAGTAAAAATCACAATAGTCATAATTCTCGGCTGTTCCTGTATTTGTGTATTCGGAAAAAGTGAAGTTAAAATTGAGCAATTTACTTTACAAGTTGATCAGCAAATGAGCCATTCATTCTTTATGCTGGGATTATAGATGATCTTTCAGTACTTAATGGTTTTGTTAAGATCTTTTAGTAATTTATTGTAACGATGTAATGCCTGACGCTTTGAGGAATAATATCGGCACATCTTCAGTTATATCACTTGGAGGCATCATAAACCAGGACAAAAATGCTACATGATTCAATGCTAGTTGGTTTGCTATACGGTATCAGCTCTAAGGAAGAAAACAAAAAGGATTTGAACTTGAGTTGTCTTCCTTCTCGATGAATAATAAGACTAGGCGGGTGCAAACTTGGCAAAGATTAATTAGACAGAAAGTTGGATGCAAATGCAAGCTACACAAACATAATGATGAGGAACGAAAAGACCGTTGTACACCTCTGTTGATGATGCGCCTGACTGAACATCATTGTGTAATAGATGAAGCTAAAACGATGATGGTGGTGGAATATCAAAACTCGTGTGCAAACAAAATACCGAAACTGGCCATTGCCTTGGTTCATTCCGACTGGCTATCCGTCATTTCTTTCTGGTCCCTGCTTTTGCCCATCTGCATCTTTACTTTATCACGAATATTTATGATTGAACTTGGTGGCGTGCTTGCTTAAATCACAATGTGCAAGAACATCTTGCGTATTTATCTGCAGTTAAGTATTGTCGAAGACAAGGAGGAGGAAATTAAATGACAGATGCACCTGAATGTACTAAGAAATCTATACATTGATATTTTTGTTAAAGGTTTGCAACACTGGTCAGTATATTAACAAGTAGTTAGCTTGTATTTTCGATTAAACACGCTTAATTACACACCAATTTCAAATTTATTGTAATTTGACTTATATAAATTCGTGTTGTATGAAGAAAGGGCACTTTCCGTCCGAAAGTGCATAAATAATATGCTCAGGACAATATAAAAGTAATTACACACCGTTATAAATGTTCATAGTTCCAATGCAATACAATGTAACTCTGAGATGGGAAAATGTTTGGCCAAAAATCGCCACAGAAATTCAATTTGAATAAGAAGGGGATAACATTTAAATATTGTCAAAACATCAGAGAGAATGAAAAGCGAACTCACGAAATTTTTATCATTTATGGTTATGAAGATTTTTTATGGCTACTGGTTTTCAAAGTGGCTCTGGTTGAGATAGGAGTAATGGTGTGATAAGCTTAAGTAACTATGTAAATTAAGATTTCTATGGTGACATTTTTTCAATTAATGCCGTTTTTGATGGCAAAATTGTTTTTACGGGGCTGTTGAGCGCACACATGTTGAGCGACTTGGTGAAAAGACGACAATATTATATGTGAGATTGTAAAAATGACGACTACATTTATGAGACAAGGTTAGTTGACTTGACATACAGTCACTACACATGCGGTTCTCTTACAAGAAGCCTTGTATATTTGATCGTCTTCAGATATTCTATTCCTACATTTTTGATTAGGCAGTCGGTATAATATGGCAAGTGAATATGCAAAGGTACCGAATGTTCATAAAAATCTAGAATTATACACACTGGAAAACATTGAAGCTGAATTTGCTCGATATACCTACATCGGAATGCACTGCACATAGCTGATCAGTCTACTAGACTAAATCAGCATATAAGAAACTGAAACAATTCACAACTCGTCGTAATTTCGCTCTCATAGCCTAAGAGAAGGGCATGATCGTGAGAAATTTTTACATTTAGAATTCACAAATGATGAAGTAATTATTTCGAAGAATGGCGCAGTAGCATTGTAATGTAATGCACAGTAATTATTTTTGCTTCTTAGGCCTCACACACATCTATAATTTTAGGTGCATTATATTGAAACCTAAATTCTATTTTCATGACGCGAATGTTTAATTCAACGTGTGCAAATGCAAAAAATTGTTTAATTCGTTAAAGGCTAGAATATTGTGGTTTGTGATAACTTGAATATTTGTGGCAAGGATTTTAATTGAATGTTCTTGAAGAAATGGATAAAGACCTCAAGAAATTCAATTGTTATTTCGTTAACTTTCTTTTGACGTTTCATTGACCATTGCGATCTTTTCTAATCTAGTTGTCTCTGTCACCAATTAGTGGAATATACTTACTGTCAAACAAATGAATTTACGATGAATTTGACGCATTCCACTTGGTTACAAGCTAAAGTGAACAGACCAATTAAAAAACTCATTGTCAAAATGCCTCTGATTTGATTATACCATTCAAAACGATCATACATTAAAGATGCGAGTTTCATCAAATGTAAACACATAAAGCAGAAAGCGCTTGTATGATATATTGATGTGTCAATAAGGCTCCCAATTGTCGATTTGAACGATTCAATCAAAAACTAAATTAGGCTGTCACACTGGCTAATAACATGGTAAATATTAGGAACTAAACTAGTTTATTGCATTGATATAAGTAGAAAAGTGAATGATTAATTGATTATTATTGCCAACGCATTATTATTACCAAGAAGTACTATGAGATCAGAAACTCGAAGGAGTGTGAACTGCAAATGCAGCAGTTGATTAAATTACAATTTATGCATAGTACCATCCTCTGCATAACCACCACTCATGAACTTTGCTAAAAACCAAAAGTCAAGCGCTTCACTGCGTTTCTAAATTTCGTTATCGTTATCATGGCCACTGCATAAATGCCTTTCAACAATCACTTCCATATTCAAATCAACCACCAAACCAATCCAATCGATTCAAGTTCAGGTTTTACTTTCAGCAAATGAATTTCATTTTTCGGCAAAAGGCGTCTTTATCATTATCACAAGCGTACACACATGAGTATCTTCTATGTAATTATCTTTGGAAGTTTCATTCCATATTCCCTGATATCATTTTATAGACATGTCATAAAGATTATTGCCTCAGCGAAAGAGAAAATTCACTACATAAATACAATACAATGCTGTTTGGCATGTATTTATGAATAGATATGGGGTGAAAATCTGTGAGAGATGTTAGCAACGTTGACGTTGTTGACAAAAAAGCTTCGCTATTTTCTATTACATTGCATATTTCACTGGTATATGATATCATGAAAAAAAATTGGTTAAAAGCGTTTTATCTCCAACAATAGGCTAGCTAATCTACTTCATTTATCAATGAATAGAAACAGGAGTTTTCAGTGTCTTGTCGATGTTGTAGTAAAGCAATGAATTTGGTTTACTGGACAACGCCTGAACCTGTTTTACTTTTATTTTAATCCATGTCCTCAGGAATAAGTCGCTTTGTGTCGTAAAAGCGGAGGCTGCATTGTAATAGCCTGTATGAAATACTTTTCTGCATTGTAATATCTGACTGAATTCATTTTTTAAAGGCACATTTAGCCAATCAACGTTCATAATTTGGTATTGAAAACAAGTTGCATTCATATGGTGAAACAATGTGTATTCCCATCAACACATCATCAAAGAGATATACACTATTGTCTCAAATAAATTTTGGGGGTTTATAATTCAGTGGTGCTTCAAATGCGAGTGAGATAAGAAAATAAAGGACGACTGGAAAAGAAACGATTGTTGGTGGACTTCAATGATCATGATGACGTGACTAATGGGTCCGTCGCTCACATCTTGAGATGTGGCTGAGTTTTTTTTGTACAAGAAAAAGTGGCATTAATGCCTCCAGCTTTTAATCTTCCTGGAGTAAATATTTAAATGGATGAAACAAGTTGAAAGCTTTTAGTTAAATAAACCACATGAAATGGCCCATAAACTATGTATCTCACCAAAATGTCACCGTGTCATCAGGCGGTCCTCTTTATTCATACGATTGTGAGCACAGTTTTCAGTCAAGTTGTGTGCCCAAGGTAATGCATACTTGACAAAATGTGAGGCATTGATATGTGGGTTTAAGAAGGGTCTTTCCTGGAGAAGCATAAGATTATTTAATGCCGCAATAAATTAAGTAAGCTATTCCATATGATGTGGTACAAGTAAACACAAGTATACACAAGTAAATATTGAATATTTGAAAATTATTAGTTTTCTTTCAAGCACGTACACTTGGCGGCACGCATTGAAGTTCTTCGTAATCTTAATTATTATTATTGAAATTGTCCACTCATGATCATCTTTCATGGAGAAAGCAGGATGTATCATTTATGTGAATCCATCGTTTGTTTGTGGTGCTTATATGGGATAACGTTTGCATTTTCTAGAATAATGTAAAACAAAGCAATGGTTTCGAAATAATGAGTTTCAACGACAAATCAGGCATAGTTTCCATAAAATGGAAAGATTAAAATTATAATTTATAGTAGACTGGTACATTCCACATGCCATAGAATATTTCGGAGGTTACAATAGCAGAGCACAATGTGAAATAATATCTTTCAAACACTTACAGAAACCTACTTCCTCCCACTCAAACATTTCCTATTTTGTTTATGCATTTCAAGACTGCTCTTAGTCATGCCAGATTATGGCGGAACTACTGAAACCAGTATACCTATGAATTGTGTAACAAATAGTGCTTTGTTAAAAATACCTTGTTTAATGGGGCCCAAACTTGTCATCTGATAATGGTTCTCCTCAAAAATGTGAATTTAAGCCACAAATAATATGATAAAAACTACGAGCTTGTCAACCTCATACTACTTATCGTATAATGTGCAGTTGACATCACTTAAAGTTGACACATCCCTGCTTGAACTGTCATCAACTTAGAGTGAGTCAGACTATGTTTGGTACTTGGTAGGGGAAAATGATACATTGAATCTGATTCAGAGTCTGTCTACACACTGTCAGGTACATGGAATCAATGAAACAGTCAGCTTCTTGTGAATAAATCGTTTTAAGGGGATAACTCAAATCATAAGCAACGTTGGTGAAGTAATGAGTTATTATGGTGCGACGAGTTGACGCTATTTCCTCCAGTAGAAGCAATTTTTTATGTGTTATCACAAATCCAGTTAATGTACACAGATCAGATATCGTGATCCTTCCATCGCCGTTGCGCATTGAATCAGTAGTTTATGAGAAAATATAGTGTTTACTCTCTCATCTTTCAACTTAAGAAGAAAAAGTAAGTCCTCAGATCGGCTAATTTGTAAAGCGGAACCTGGGTTTTAGTTCAACTTAGTACAGTTGAAAGAAATGAGTCAGTATTGGGAACCGTCAATGTTGTGCGAGCCAGCAAATTTTCTCAAATATAACTAGTTGCCTACCTGCTATTTAGAGTAACTGTTGCATTACAGTGCAAGTGCATAATACAGAATAACAGAAGTATTAAATGAGACTGGAACAACCCTTAGTTCAGTTTGTGTATAGGGTTCATTTTATCCGAGCTGCCTTTCGCTCACGGATTTTTTTATTAGCTGAGCCACAAGGAATTTATTCTTTTACCTGCAACCAGTACAATTCAGTCATTGAGAAACCGTAGCATAAGGAGTAAGGCCAAAGAAGCAAGAAGAAGTTGAAGGAAAAAATACGAAAAGGAATAAGGAGCCAGTTCTATCTAGCTCATCAGTCAGACACGCACTCAGTCAGATTAAGATTCTCAAAGTACTCATTAGATCCACTCCACCTGCTTTTCTTTGTCTCCACATGCTAATTTAGATCTCCCTACTCGTCCATTACACCATCTATTACATGCATTCCTCCAACTAGTTCTATTATGTTAGCAAGCCAGCAAACCCTTCTTTTCTTGGTTTTCCCTGTATACACACTCTTTTCTCTTCCCTTCTGCTACCTGCCTGCGTACCATGGTAGTAGTGAATCACTACTAGTGATTATTATGTGTACATGCAGACGAGTAAAGTGGTTGCCAGAGTTCTTCATCCTGCCCATCTTTGTTTCCTAACCTACGCTGAGTATCCCAGCACAATGGTGTTTCATCATCAGACTGAAACAACCAAACCACCACAACAGATAATAGGGATGATGGTAGCAAAGCAACAGCACTAACTAACCCAATCTCATGTCTCCTTCAGCCTGATGAAAGTGAATTGAACTGCGGTTAACAGTTTGAAAGCTTCGCCATTTCAAAACTATCTACTTTTCCTATATTTACCTATGCTTTGAAATACCTTAGTTTTTCCTATGTTTGTGCTTGTATTTGCGGTAGTTCTGAGAAAATACTTTTTCCTTTGATATTACAAAGCCTTCGAGAGAACAGAACGAACAACTCAAAATTGTTTTTTTCCTGTTTGACTTTTCTACATGCCACCACCACTACCTTTTCGTCGTGCCGCATTGAAAATTTCCTACGTGCGTTTACTAAAACTCCTCGTGGAATTTTCGTGTTGTCTTCCCCTCACATCTTGTATATACAACGCGACGGTTCATCCATTCTTTCTTGTAATAATGATGATGCTGATGATGCTCCTGTTACTGCTCCTGCCGCTGATGATGGTGTAATGATGAACGATGGTTTGTGGCTACGACTGGACGACTGAATAACAATGATATGATATTCGACAATTACAACTTATTCGGATTGGATTGTTGAATCTGTAATCAGAAGAGGGGTTCTGAGGCAGACTTGGTCGCTGAATCGTCTGCAATGTCACGATTATCAAGCAATAACACGGCCGCGTCGCGCAGACAAATATTTCTAGACATTGTTCGACAGTCAAATGCATCTTGCGAAAGTGGAGACTATCAGACTGCCGTCGCACTATATTCTGAGGCTTTGAAGATTGATCCTGACAATCACATCTTATATTCAAATCGGTCCGCGGCCTACATCAAATTAGGACAATTTGCTCGTGCTCTTCAAGATGCTTTGAAAGCACGAGACGTGAATCCAAAATGGTCAAAGGTATGTTCATTTTTGTTTTAAAAAACAAGTTAATTCATACAAAACTCTTTTTACATGTGCATGTGTTTGAATAATTTATAAAAGACTTTTTGGTAGATATTCAATGTCCCAAGTAAAATTTAATACTGCATTCTGTCCAAAAGATATGTCAGTTCTAAACGCTTAACTTGGCGTACACAAAATTATTCATTCCCACTCACCTTTTTTTCTTTCAAACCGGATATGCTCATGGCAAATGAGATGCAACAAAGTGTACCGAAAAACAAAACTGACGATTATTTGTCCGTAAACCACGTGCACATGCTAACCACTAACACATTTGTATGAAATAGAGTTTGTATAAAAAGCTCCTTTACTTTATTGCAGGCTTACTACCGCCAAGGTGTTGCGCTACAATGCCTTGGCAAGCATGCCGACGCCCTTGCTGCTTTCAGTGCCGGCTTGGCAGAAGATCCCAAGTCCGGGCAGCTTTTAAGTGGCCTAATGGAAGCTGCTACAAAGTCACCACTCAAAGGTAAGAAAATATAACCCGACCCTATGTTTCATAATGTTTTGTAGCACCACAATATCTTTCATTACCTCCATTGTAGATGCATCAGCTCACTTATCTTAATTTATGTTCTAAGGACATCACCTTGTTTGTTACTATTTTATGCGCATATCTACCAAGATAATCAAGCATCTTTTAAGAAACGCCAAAAATAGGTGGGCATTGGCTAGTTGTACATGTAATGGTTTTTGGTTTGGTTGTGTAACATTATGAAAGTGAGGTGTTAAGTCGGATTCCATGAGATGTTTTTTATGCTGTGATATTCCCACTCAGTCTGATGTGTTTTACTTACATAATACCATAGAATCACCGCAAAAGTTATATATCTACATATACATTAATATTAATATTGACATGTGTACATAATAATCAAATCAGCATCGCACCCCATACACAATATTTATCGAGGAAGTAAAAGAGAAATGAGCTGCGATATGCCATGCACCATTGTATGTGTACATACATGTGTGATTATTTACAACATTACCATAATAATTTTATTGTACGAAGAAATACATCGTATCTACAGTTCATTCTTCTCAACCGCTAAAACAAACCTGATGTAAAACAAAGTGCATTTTTATTGAAGGAAGTTATCATTGAAAATTTTCTCGTTTGCATCAGCCCCATCATCACAATATCAGAAGAATGCTGGCAAAGCAGAGGTTAGCCAGTCAAGTAGTTGCTGAATTAATGTATAGGATAAGTAAGCTGCATGCTTACATTCTTTTTTTGATACGAATTTGTTTTTAATGTATGCTCACTGTGGATGCGGATTATTGAAAGACAGGTTAGTGAAAAAAAGTTGCAGTTCACTGCTCACTTATATCAACATTTATTAGCGATATGATAAAAAATCCGATGCAGTGAGCAAACAACATTGGAGTGCAGGCGACACTGTATGAGTATTGTGAGGTAACTTTTTTGTTGTAGGAAATAGGGTTTAATATTGCAGAGGAATGTGCATGTGGCTAAAATGCTATGATGTCAGCAAACTTACGCAAAATGTTACATGAATGCCTGAAAATGTGGTCTTGCAACTGTTTTTCTGTTTTCGTAAATACGTTCGTACATATGTGGTGTATATAGACTGCAGCTACAGCTACTCACAAGATTTTCATGTTATCTTCTTGTTACTGCTTCATTTGGGATTCTTAATATTTGTGATGAGGATAACCTTTTTCCTAGTTTTATCTGCACCATCAAAATATTATTATTTTTGCTATCTCTCATCCCTACGAATTTTTCTTCCTTGCCACATCTTTTCATCGCTTCAACTCATTAACATCGTTCAACGTATATCTTCAGTCATAAAATCAAAATACATACGTGATGCTCTTCAAAAGCAACGAAAAAACCCGGCCTGACATTTAAACCGGAGTGTGTAAATTTTGTAATTTAATCAAATGAGCAGGATGATTCGGTTTTGCCATTTGCAAACTACAGAATTGCAAGTAAATGTATGTTGATGAAAAACAAAAAGCGTTGATCTGTGGCCGTTTGCAATTTAGTTATTTACACTCGATACTAATTGTAAGATTGATGTAGTAGAGATGCAAACAGACGATGAGCCATAAGTTGATATGGCTTTGAAAGGACATTGCTGTATTCCATTTGATGTGATTAAATTGCCAACGCACCTATATGCAAGTGCATGTATCTGTGTGTAAGAATGTGTTAGCGCATTAAATAAAATACAACACCAGGTGTGGAGCGCTGTCATTGATGATGATGAGGAAGATTGAGAAGGAGAAGAAAAAGAATGTCTGATGCCTTCTTATTACAACTTTTTGACCAGACTACTACTGGCCAACATGTTACTGACATAGCTCATGGATTGTGTGGTATGATTGCATTACATACACCTTATAATAAAACCATGTTACTTTTATGTTGTTAAACTGCATTGCATTCATCCTTCAAAAAAATACTCATCGTCAGCAACTTTTTGGTGAGTATGTACCTACTGCAGAATTTGATGGTAATATCAAATATAAAATGTTTTTTAAAGATGCCCACATACAAACACATGTGAATTGACTACGGTGACTCTTAAGGGAGCATCATACTATTACAGTAACTACGGAAGATGGTAATGATGTGTGGTAGCGATGCAACCTAATGCAAAACGTAAACTGCTGTGAGGCAGACGCTCAATGAGGATAAGTTTGAGAAGACCGGAGTTTCTTAGAAGGAAGGCAACCACAGAAGCAACTGCAACAGCAGTAGGCCCCATCTTATTCTCAGTTTGAACAGAGCTTTCAACAAGTCTCTATGCAGCTCGCATTAAAATCTTTTTCAACTCAGAGAAAAACGCCAAGTGTAAAAACCTGCTAGGATGACTTGTCCTAAGCTAGCCCAGAATATAATATGTGTGTATGTCCATTAAAATGTATAAAAAAAGGTGTATTTGAAGTCGTTCTTACCTGTGTTCTGCATGTATGCATACCTATAGGAAAGGTAGGGGTAGTCAACCCTGTGCGCATATTACATTACGTTTATCGTCTGAAGGAATGTGATTATCATTTCAGGTCTATTATTATGGTCCTATGTTGTGGAATCGTCATGTTGTTGAAGGTTGCTTTGTCTCTCCTGCTCTTAATACCTCGACTCCTTCTGCTGGTGGTTATGCGAGCTAGTGTTTTTGTTGAATTTGTATACAAAAATTAGACGGGGAAAAGAATGAAGGGAGAGGTGCATTACATCACCTTACATTTGTTTTCTTGTATACATAACGTAACAGCAAAGAAAAGAAAGTTACGTTAATGCAGTTTTTTATTCTTTTGCTTGAGAATGACAAAATTATAAGGAAATTATTGAAAATATGTAGTTTTGTAATTGACGTAATAACTTAAGTATTTTTTTTTAAAAATGTCAACTTAAAACAATGCATTTGTAGTTTTAATGGATGATCCAATAGCAAAAGGAATGAAAGGGTAAAATATTTTCCGATAATTTACATTGACACAAATGTGTACAATATAAGAATCATACAGGGTTAATTCCACACTTGACCAATGCACCAAGTAAGTAGTCATGATAATGACGTCCACCATGTGCTTCCCAATATTTATGACCTGATGGTAAATTTTCATTTAAAGTTGAAGATAGATTGTTAGGGTTCCTGGGTTCGTAGTGTCTTCGCTCCACCACCAATATCAGAGCATATGCATTTTCATGCAAACGAGAAGAGTTAGTGTTCAAGAGCCACGAGTCTATTTATCTGCGTTACAGCCCATCTGGACGTTTCTACGTATTCCAGCGTGTGCACATAAAACCCGAACAAACAAGCAAGCAAGTGAGCAAACACAGCATGATATTCCGTAGCAAAAGTATTAAAAAAGCGACACAAGAATTTTCTTAAATATTTGGGTGGGTTACTCTTCGTAAATGGAAACATTTCTCCGCCCTGAAAGTCCATACACCCTTTGCGTTTCACCTGAAAATAAATAGGCAAGAACAATAAGTCCACCTGTGGAATGCATACGACTGGAAATGTAAAAAAAAAGTAATAAAAGGAGACCAACATATTTTATTTGCTTGTTTTTAGCTTGTGCCAGGATAAAATTTAGATAAAAGAGAACAATAGGGAAGGAACCATAAAGTTTTTCTTTCAACTGTAAAAAATGAATGCTTAGGAAAAAACCATGAGCCTTTTGAAACATGACATGCGTAAAATAAGTATATTCTATTTTTATCACTGTTGGTTAACCATTCTTTAAAAAATTGCACACATAAATATTAAGATTATGGGAGGTCAACAGTAAGGAGGCAGAGAGTAAAAATTGGTCGAAATTACAGCCGTGTAGAGACATGCATGCATACATTTGTGTAATTCGACTGGAAAATTTGACGTCGCATGATTCCATTGCAGTGCTCATTCGAAAGCCATAAAAGGTCTTGGTTTAGACGCTATGAGATGCAGCCGAGTTTTGAAATTCATCTAAAATATATTGTATACTCGTAGGAACATATGAATTTTAATATATGAAGCTGAAATAGCGTTTCTAACAATCAAGCAAGAAAAGCATATGTGAGAGAGAAGTCATAATGCTTTTGGTTTGGTCCAAAACTGTAATGATAGAAAATCCGTGTGATGATGATGAGGCCCAGAAATGACTGACAAAATTACGGCGACGATCCTATTCCGCACCTCACAGACATGCAGACATAAGAATGGTGGTAATAATAATAGCAATAATAATGTCTGGTGGTGTGGTAGTGGTGACTCTTCACCAAACCAACCAACCTCAAAGTTAATAAGCTGACGATAGTGATGATGATGAGATGAACAAACGGAGAAACGGACTCTCCAGTCAAGCTAATAGCACAGAATGTACATGGAAATCGGCATTGTTAAGAACTAGTGGCCCTTCACATCAACTATCAAAATAGGTGGAAATGGAAAAGTAGGCTGGAGAAAAAACGAAGGAATTTTTGCTTGTTCTTTTACTCTCATCATGAGTACATAATCACACCATCATTTTCATCATTGTAATAATCATCATGCAATGATATATAATGAATGGCAATTACCGATGCATCTGGTTTTATTTTAAACTGTCTTAGAAACCACTTCACGGCATCTCCTTGCAATGTGGTAAGGATAACATGTATAGATATAGTACGTCCTCATATATAATATGTATGGTTGGATTGGATAGATTGTATCATGCTGATCTTGGTCTATATGGTTGATATTGAATGGTACAGATTTAAATTCTTTGGAATGAAAAAATGTAATTTGTCTTGTTTTCGTGTCATTGCAGGAAAACTAGAGCCAACCTTCGAGCAGTTACGTGCAATGAAGTTGTCGAAATCTTCATTCGTCGTGATATCCGTGATTGGCCAGGAACTTCTGGCAGCAGGGAACTATTCACCGGCTGTCCTGGTTCTTGAGAGTGCTCTCAAAATAGGGACAGCAAACCTTAAGCTGAAGGGATCCGTGTATTCTGCGCTTTCTTCAGCATACTGGGCTCTTAATTCCCTCGAAAAGGTAGGTAGTGTCATATTCATGATCTTATTCACGTCAGTTGTATTTACACATCAAACAACAAAACGAATATATAATTTCAACATGTATGTAACAGCTTTATACGTAATTAAAGGACGTGGCCACACAAGCCAACATAATTTTTTGAAAGTTGTAGCAACGCAATATCTTTTAAAAAGAAAAAAATGCTATGGTTTGGTTTGGTTTATGCATAATTTAGTTGTCTAAATTACATTTTTAGTTATAATATCTTATTGGGTGTTATTTGAATTCGCATTTTTATTAGAAATTCTCAATACACATACATAGAAATTTGCATATTTGGAGTTTAACAATATTTATTAGAAAGTCACATATAAAAACTGAATACTCCAAAGGTTACATGAAGGATTTAATGTCATCTAAATCATTGGTTACCATTTAACAATCATAAAAGCATTACGTTTATGCTAATGAAATGTAAATGTATACTTGAAGCTGCTCTTGGTTCCTTATGAATTTACGTTATTGACATTCATACCAGTGTATATACCTGGTATAACTAATTAGTAATTACCCATCAAAATTTACGACTTTGTAAGCTTTTTCATTATAAATAGCAACCAATCAGCAAGAAGTTGTGATGGTCTTGTATATTTGATAGCGAATTTGGATGAAGCACATATGTATGCCAGTCGCAATTCTCAAACCTGGAACTACTAACTTGTTAGTAGTTGTTACTTCCATTAACACAGTTAAAAGTTTCGGAAATGTGGGTTGGAATAAAATTTGACAATATAAATGTCTTGTGATTCTAATTTAAATTGTCGTTTCCTGATACATGGGAATTTCATGTAGAATATTGCGAGTTTCTAATTTACTTATGCCGGTTTATTAACATACATCCCCATTTTATTATGACTGAAAGATCGATAGATGATAATGTTGATATGGTGTGATGAACTGAATTTGTTTGCGTATGCTCTTCCATTTTTTGCATGTTTGCTCACGTATACATAACACATTCAAGAGAGCTACTATTTCTGTTTTCGATCCTGCTACTGGCTGATCCGTACATAGTTATTCGAAATTGTAATTGTCATACTCTTGATTGCATTAAGTAGTCGGCCTTTTTCATCTCTTGCAATAGGTACATTAGCACCTGGTCGATTACTACATTCGTCTTCAATTCTTTTGAGGATTACGTTTCACATGCACACACAAAAAGCTAACAGACGAGAGACCCTAAGGATAGAATTAGAATAGAAGAAAGTCAAAAGAAAAGTCAACTTTTTTAGCCGGACCTGCTCGAATCTATAGATATATAGGGATGCGTTAAACTACATACATGCATGCATACATATGCTTAGCAACCAAGCTATTATGGAATACCTGGTCACTCGGCAGTCACAGGTAAATCTCTTGAGAAGGAACAACGGCGAGACAAAATTATAAAAGTAGGATTCACATCCTCTTGTATGCAATGCCACGCTACCTACATTAAAGGGAAAATCACCTACAAGGAACTAGAGCCGATGCCAACCTTTTAGTACTCTTGTCCTCGCTATCGGACTGCTTGAGGGGATTTGAAAACTTTAAAATGAAAGTAACATTTTTATATAATCTCACACAAGCTTAGTTGCCAGCTTACACTGCAACAACGACCATGATTCCACAGGTTGGCATTGTGTTGCTCTCATTGTTGTTGTTGGAAAAAAATGTTTGAAGTGACCGAAATGATTAGCACAATTACAGTTGTCAGAACAGCACTAAACATTTTACAGATGGGGATTTGCCGCCGGAGTAGTGTGACTTCGTATAAATCCTACACACTTACACTATTTATCACATGTTATGTATAATATGAGCTGCCTCCCATGCCACTATGAGTTTTGGAATTTTAGTCGGCGAGGTATTAGACATCTGGATGCTGATTTTACTCACTCATCTGAGCTTGGCGTTGGGTTGGGTTTTCTCAATTATATTTAGCGCTACACTTTCGTTGAGTTGAGTGCACCTGGAATTTGTTAAACGCATTCCATTCTTCATTAGTCTTTTTGAATGCTGATTAGCCACTGCTCCATTCAAAAGTAGTAAAGACGTGGATCTTTGGAGATCTAACATCGATGTAGAAACAAAATATTCATAAAAAACTTGTCATGCCTAAATATACTCAACACACTTTGACTTAATGACTACTGTCAACTTGAATTTCGATGTGTTTAAAATGAATCAACATTTCAATTTCCGCCTATCGTGCAGAAAACCTTTCGTGGGAATCATCAAACTTACATGATAATAGTTGAGAACCAAAGTGGGACTAGTTAATTTATGATGCACCAATTCTTGGGTATCATTGGGCTCATTTTGATTTGCATATACGTTTTTAATTGTTGTGGAATAATTGCACTATTTTTTTACATTGGATTCTTTTCCTGATTCCTTATGTTGCAGTTGTTACTCGGTCTCTTTCCCCCATGCAATACGAAATGATTACGATTCACTCAATTTTTAAAAGTCGATGCTAATAAAAACGTTACTGCATTTTAGATAAACAAAACTACTAATGTAATCCAGCCCCTGAGTGTAGCATTTTATCTTGGGCTTTCTACTCCGCAAACAATTAGTTTTTACAGTTGAAAATATCTCAAGCGTACAACAAGAAGCTGATTACTTTAGCCACTACTGTATTGACGCTGTCAATAATGTTATTCATCTAAATGATCGTTACTCATCCTCCGTCTTTTGTGGCAACAGTTGTAAAATGACTTCAAACTGATTACGAGAACTGCGTCGTCATACCATGAATGAGTAGCAAGTATGGCAGACACTTAAACGAGCAACTTTTCATTTACTCTCGAATTGTGTATTCATGGCAAATCTGCCTTTATACTGAGCTGCATTGTGTTCATGTGCATATATGTATATACCTATGCAAACGATTGGGTGCCATTGTTTGGATCTATTTAACGATATGCATGATAAAGTTAAAAGGTGGACGCTGTTATGTGACATTGGTTTGCTGTTTAGGTATGGTAGGGGACTTTAATCTTTTGTAGAGGAAACATAATTGTACAGTTGACAGGCTGTTAATTACAGCTGCCAACGCTCGTGTCAAATCAGATTGCATTTTATATTTCGCGACTTATTATGCATGCACTTTATAGCGAACTCTAGGTTTTTGCTGCATAGTGGTGTGGTAGTTTAGTAGTCAGTGTGAATACTCTAGAATAAGAAGATCCCATCCCATCATGCTTTTGTGTGCTCTACAATTCATTCTTTGCCTGAAATGAAGTGAATCAACTTGTTTGCAAATATGCTCCATATGGCAGAGAGTGCTAACTCCTTGCATGAGCTGAAATGAAGAGAATGATTATTAGTTCAAATTTCATTGAAGTCAACCAGCAATATTAAATATTCTTGAAAAGCCCAAAGTGGAAGTAATGAGATGATATAAGATAAACATGTCGCCTTGTTCATGTTCAAGTTTTTGTTTTTATATTGTTGTCTGTTCCACATTTTACACTTACATTAAAAATCTCTCATGACTGCATGGGATATAGGGAGACGTTAAAGATGGCAGCAAAAAATGCTCGAGTCCTTGAGTCTTCTCCTTCAGCTCAACAACACGTTTTACCTTTTTGCACGACTTCAACACAATGTTATTTTATGGCGCAGTCAGTATGAATACGTGTAGGTAATCCAGTTTTACGGAATATGATGTAAAGATAAAATATTTTATGAAACTTGAGAATGCAGCGTTATAACCAACGAGGCTTGATGACAAAACAAAAGCATCGTTTAGAGGCACAAGTTTTGATCTACAGTTGAGCCCTGACGGATATGCCTATACCGTGACACATATTTTATGAGTTTTTCAAAAATCAGATCTTAGAAAAGTATGTAGATTTGAAACTAAAGGAAAGCAGGATGAGTCACAGTCACTGAATACCCCCAGCAGTGAAACAGCTAGAGACAGCACAGAGCCATGTTTTAGTTGAGTTATAGGCACAACGCGTTGGAATGTTAAATCTGACATGTTCAATGTTATATTATCTAACTAAGGTATACATAAGTACCTAAATTATGCATTTAATAATTTATACATGGGCTACACTTGTTGCCATAAAATAAATGATGTAACTAATTAATGTTTTGAGAGTCCATATTCGTGACATCCGTATCAGGTTACCCCAAAATCTTCAGGATACAAATGGTTCCCCTGCCTTAACCTAGTTTTAACTCGAATTAAAAGCTTTTTTTTTATTGTAGAATAGGTAGAGAACGCGTACTTATATTTGGGATAACTTTATAATAGACGAGCTAATAATAAACAGCAAATAATGTAATCATATCAGGAAAGGAAAATGTCAACGTCACCTAATTTCCTGATCAGACCTAAGCTGAGTCCCACTACTAATTGCAATATCGATTGTTAGACACTTGTACTCTCGTCGCTCATGCTAATCATAATTTCTTAATAATAATAATAATTTGTTAAGCAAACAGTGGGATAGCGCTTCAAGGGTCATCATGATAAATCTGATATGCTAATGAGGAAGTTTGACATGGATAATATGGTGTGCACTAAACGAACTCAATGAATGAATGAATGAAACTTTTGCAACTGACGATGTCATAATTTACTACGTTTTCAAATGACCAATGCTCGTGATTCTGGATTTTTTACGAGGCTGTAATGAAACTCATTGTAAATATTAGCAATTACTGCATGCGTGTAGCATAACAGCCTTATTGGAAAGGATATATTTTGGGTCATGTCATGAAACTCAACAACGTGGAAACTGAATACGCAAGCAAATCATTTGCTCAATTTGAGCTTTGTTCCCTCACACACTATTCGTTTCAGCTTAATTGCAACAATGTCACAATTATGTTTATCTGTGTGCATATACGTTTGGTTTATCTACAAAGAAGGCATGTTTTTTTGCTCAATTTGCGAGTGAATGAATGACGATCAGAAAAGAGATCTGCTAGCATCTCCCAATTGTTATTGTTACTGGTCAACCGGTCTGTAATATTTTTCTTGTGATGTTTTTGAAGTCATAATGGTCATAAAATAGGTTTAGGAGGTTTTTTTTTGCGACCAAGTGTTGGTTGTTCACTTACACACAATGTGAAATAGAGGAGGAACAGGCAAAAATACTAAATTAGTCAACAGAGCTCAGAGAGCCCAACTCATAATTACTAGTCCTTTATGTGCAAAGAGCACATACTTAATTTATTGCGTGAAGCACGAAAATGAGTTAAGAATTCAATAAATTCATGACAGCAACTACGAAAATGCTTAGTAAAATATGCGTTGTAATTAATTTTTTGTGTTGTTAACTATTTTTCAGGCCATAAGTTACATGCAACAAGACCTCGCAGTTTCAAAGTCACTTGGAGATGTAACTGGAGAGTGCAGAGCGCATGGGAATCTAGGCTCGGCTTACTTCTCCAAGGCAAACTATAAAGATGCCTTGACATCTCACCGGTACCAATTAGTGCTTGCCATGAAATGCAAAGATACTCATGCAGCTGCCTCAGCACTAACTAGCCTAGGTAAGTTTATGCTCAACCAGGATGGGTGTACGTTTGTAAGCCCACATGCTAATTTATCGAAAGCTTTGCCTTGGTTTTCACTAACAAGGAGGATCACAATTTCAGTAGTTCGTAGGTGCCTTTAACGTACCTATCAACCTGTCTCTTATTACTCCGAATTGGCCATTTAGAACGTTTATTATTTGTCATTGGCCATTATGAATGCAAAGCAAACTAGATGTTTTCATTGTCATGTGTATCCCCCATAAAAGGCTAGTCGGCATGAATTGAGTGCCATGATTTTGACAAGAGTTGTCTTCCAATTAAGAAGTACTTGCTATATATGAAGGCGCAGCATCAGCTAACAAAAAATCAAAGTCTATCTGGTTTCAATTCTGTTTTACAACGCAATTGATTTTTTAGGTCACGTGTACACTGCAGTAGGAGACTATGCCAATGCACTAGCGTCCCACAAACAGTGTGTCCAATTGCTGAAGCAGATGGGAGATCTCCTGCAGGAAGCGAGAGAAATTGGTAATGTCGGTGCTGTGTATTTGGTGATGGGGGATTTCGACAATGCGATCGATTGTCACATGGAGCACTTGAGGATGGCCAAGCAACTTCAGAATAAGGTGGAGGAGGCACGAGCCTACAGTAATTTAGGGTCATCGTATCACTACAGGAGAAATTTTGAGCAGGCCATCACATTCCACAACCACGTGCTGAAGATAGCTCAAGATTTACGGGATAAAAATATCGAGGTGAGGGCATATGCTGGGCTGGGTCATGCTGCCCGCTGTATGGGGGACTACATGATGGCAAAAATGTGGCATGAAAAGCAATTGGACATGGCGCTTAGTACAAAGGACAAGGTGGCAGAAGCCAGAGCTTGTTCGAACCTTGGGATTGTTTTTCAACTTCTCGGGGACCATGACGCAGCTCTCAAGTTACATCAAGCTCACCTGAACCTGGCCATTAGTCTTCGTGACAGGGCAGGCATGGGGAGAGCATATGGTAATATTGGAAATGCGTATAACGCGATGGGGCTATATGAGCAAGCTATAAAATACCACAAACAAGAGCTCGCCATCTCCAAGGAGGTAAACGACAGGAGCTCAGAAGCGTCCACTCACGGTAATTTGGCTGTGGCATATCAGGCTCTTGGAATGTATGAGAAGGCCCTAGTCCATTATCATAGCCACTTGAACATTTCGAGAGAGCTGAAGGACACGTCGGGCGAAGCATGTGCTCTTCTTAATCTCGGTAACTGTCACAGTTCTCACGGAGATTTCTCTCAAGCCATTCCCTTCTATGAGAATTATCTCATGCTGTCTCAAGAGCTAAGTGATGTGGAAGGAGAGGGAAAAGCCTGTCACTTCCTTGGCTATGCTCACTACTCCCTCGGAAATTTCAAAGAAGCCGTCCGCTACTATGACCAAGACTTAGCTATTGCCAAAGAACTACAAAATAAAACAGACATTGCCAAAGCCTACTGCAACTTGGGACTCACTCACCTCGCCCTCGGAAGTGTGGACACGGCGCTGGAATGTCAGAAATTCTTCCTCGCCATGGCTCACTCTACGAAAGATGTGCAGAGTAAATACAGGGCGTTGGGCAATATTGGAACTGTGTTCTTGAGAATGCGGAAGCCAGATGAAGCTATCAAAATTTACCAGAAACAAGTACTTTTAGCCAAAGCGAATGGGGACAAAGTACAGGAAGCGGCTGCATATGGGTCCCTTGGTGCTGCTTATAGGGTCACCAAAAGATATGATCGAGCGTTGGGTTTTCATACGCAGGTAAACATTCGTCGTAATTTCAATTATTATTAAGTAAACGGATTGCTCAATAAACTAAACATATTTAATATATATATACATTCATTTATTTACAGGAATTGACCATTCTCCAAGAAATCAACGATTTACGTGGTGAATGCAGAGCACATGGAAATCTCGGAGCGGTCCACATGTCCCTCGGTAATTACACAAGTGCCATCAAATGCTACGAAGAGATGCTGGAACGAGCCAAAGATTTGAAGGATGCCATGACAGAGGCACAAGCCTATGGAAATTTGGGCATTGCAAGAATGAATATTTGCAGCTATGAAGAAGGCGTCACATTTTTTGAACTCCAAATATCCGTGCTGGAAGCTCTCATGTCGTCCAACTCAAAAATTGCCATGTTGGTTCTCGTTGAGAAGGGACGGGCATATGGAAATCTCGGTGATTGTTTTAGTGCTTTACATGACTTTGAGGAAGCCATAAGATGCCATGAGCGTTCCCTCCAAATATCACTGAAAACACCCAGTTTACGTGACCAAGAAAGAACTTACCGTGCACTAGGTTTGGCTCATAAAGCTGTTGGAAATGCTGCAACAGCACTCATGTACTTTGAGAAACGACTCTCTGTTATAAATCTCACTGCAAACGATGGTAGTAGTGATGATCATCTTCGTGCTAGTGCATATGGAGATATTGGCCAAGAGCAATTGGAGCTTGGGCATTTTGATCAAGCTATTAGCTGCTTCCAGCAGCAACTAAATATTGTTAAAGAGACTGACGATAGGCACCAGGAAGCTTCCGCATTGTCCTTCTTGGGAAAGACGTTCCACCTAATGGGTAATAATTCAGAAGCCTTGCAATACCATGAAGCAGATCTGCAAATATCTCAGGAGCTCGAGTCTACGGAGGGTAAAGCAAGAGCGTATAACAACCTCGGAATGACGTATGAATCTCTAGGAAACTTCGACCAAGCGCTCTTGTACCAGGAGTATCATCTCAATGCTGCAAATCAGATTGAAGGGGAAGTAACAAAAGCCGTTGCCTTCAGTCACATAGGTATGGATATTTTTGATCCGGTTTGGTTTGAATGTGAATTGGGGTTGATATCAGAAATCTAATAAAAAAATCTTTTTTGCAGGGCGAATTCACCATGCACTAGGAAACAATATTCAAGCTGTAGCTTATCTCCAACAAGGACTTCAAATTTTTGAGAAAACGGATGCAAAAGAGGAGGAGGCTAAAGTCCGTCATTTTCTAGGATTGGCCTTGTGGCGACATGGGGATTTGGAGTCAGCACTAGCCCACCTTGAAAAATCAACAGACTTGTTGGAAAACATACGCTTATCCACCCGCGGCACCAGCTCGGAGTATTACTTGCACTTGTTTGATCGTCAAATTGCCTCTTTTCACGCACTCCAAAGAATTCTAGTTTCTCTCGGACGAACGGATCTGGCACTGCTCTTTGCTGAGAAATGCCGTACAATTGCAAACACAACGCTGCCAAATAGTCATAAGGAATATGCAGGAGGGCTCAAACTTTTCAATGACCCGTTCAGTAATTCAGCTGCTCCTATTAATCTCATTAACAGCGTTGACCTGCTAGTTCAGAGGGTCAACAGGCACAGAGCTGCTGTGTTGTATTTTAGTGCTATAGGAGGATACCTTTACTCATGGTTGCTAATTCCAGAGAGAGGTAAATGTAAATGCTGTCACCAAGTAGATTTTCACTCCATCAAATATGTATACAAATTCTAAAATAAGCAACATTATTATTTGTTTCCAGGCATCGTGAAATTCAACGAGTCGTGTATTAACACGGATGACGAGGGCAACGATGAAGATGTAGTCACAAGTATGGGTGCATTACTAAAACGTTACATTGACGGAACAAGGGACGCTTTAGGCATTGACTTCAACACTTCCGGAAGCTCAAAGAATCTCTCGCTAACCGACGGCCAATGTGACAACGACGGCACAGACTTATGGTCTCAGCATCTGGAAGAGCTGGGAGATAAGTTGAATCAAGACAATGATAAGACTGGTTTCTTGCGGATGGTCAGTCGTAACCATCGTTTCAACTGCAGTAGTTATAGTTTGTCAAGTTTGTTCAGTGTTGGTAGTGCAACGGGTAGTGTTAAAAGTACTCCTGCAAGTCGACCTGGATCCACCCGATCTCGACGTAGCTCATGGCAAGGCCCATCCTGCTTACGTTCTCTGTATCAAATGCTCATTGCTCCGTTCGAAGAGGAACTTAGTGTTTTGGACAAGACGTGCTTCAAAGAGTTAATACTCGTCGTTGAGACTGATTTACTCCTGGTGCCGTTCCCAATCCTCAGAAGCTGTACAAACGAGGAGTATCTCTGTGAAAAGTTCAAACTCATCATCACCCCTGCAATCAGCTCGTTGCGGAACGGCCACCGAACCAAGCCAAAATCATCTTCTAGTGGTCCGTTGATTATTGGAAGTCCAGCCTTACCCACAGATATCATGGATCAGTGGGGCTGGGAAGAGATTCCAAGAGCTGAAAGCGAAGCTAAAATGGTTGGGGAAATTCTTCAATGTGACCCCATATTGGGGGCGTATGCAACAAAGGAGAATATACTCCAGCAAATCTCTAACGCAGAATGTATTCATTTTGCAACTCACATTTCGTGGAAACTTAGTGCAATAGTGCTTTCCCCTGGAAATATGGACAAGGGGGATACAACAATGTCAAAGAGTTCCGGCAGCACATCAGATGGCAGTTGCACAGAGTCTTCGGGACAAGGAGATAGCCCAGCTTTCTCAGAGTACCTGTTGACTGCTGCTGACATATTAAAATTAAGACTGAATGCTAAACTTGTCGTCCTCAGCTCCTGTCACACCAGGGATAGGCATGGACTTGCCAATTCGGAAAGTATTATAGCCCTTTGTAAAGCTCTGCTTGCTGCTGGTGCTATGGCTGTCATTCTTACATTGTGGCCGGTGCCTGAGACGGCGTCCAAGATTTTCTTCAGAACTTTATACTCATCGCTGTTGCAAGGGTCCAGAGCGAGTCACGCAGTCACGGAAGCGATGATCACGGTTCAACACACGAAGCAGTTTGCTCATCCTGCAAATTGGTCAGGCTATTTGTTGGTGGGTTCTGATGTCCAGTTGTCAAACAAAGTGGCGTTGACTAGTCAGGCTATATGGGAAATGCTCAAGGCTCCGGAGAGATCACGCGATGCGCTTAGAGTTACACTTCATCTGGTAAGTGGAAGAATGTTTTGATGATAAAGATAGAAAGTTATAAAGTAGACTCATTTTAAATGCAAGTTTTCATGCAATCTTTTCTTCTCAGGTTGAAAAGTCACTTCAACGAATTAACACTGGCCAAAAGAATGCAATGTATACAACACAGCAAAGCATTGAAAACAAAGTGGGAAGTGTGTCAGGATGGAAAGAAATTCTCATGTCGGTTGGATTTCGTTTCGAACCTGCTTCTAATGGCCTCCCTGCTGCGGTTTTCTTCCCCCAGTGCGATCCGGGGGAGAGGCTGGTCAAATGCAGTGCAAGTCTGCAAGCTTTACTTGGTAAATTCCTGTTATTATGTTTTTCTATTGCCTAGGGTGTATTTTTCGAAGCAGTTTTTTAATTAACGTAAACCATTGTCATATAGGGTTGTCTGGTCCATCCATAAATGCGCTGTCTAAATTACTTTCGACACCGGAAGCGGGTGATGATGTTATTTCCATTCTTCGTCAAGCAATCGCAGAAATGGCTACGAAGGACTTGGAGAAAGAAAAGGTTGAAGTGAGGATCAACGTGAAGCTTTGGGGAATCGCCGGTTGCCACGAATTACTCGCTTCTCTAGGTAATGACAGTATTCCATCTTTTACCACTTATTAACTTTATGAGACAATGCATTTATGTATGTTGATGTGTCTAATTTCATTGAATTATTATTATTATTACAGGATTTGACTTGATCGAAGTGGGTGAAAACGAAGTAATTCTCAGCGTGGGCAAACATGTTAACTTAAGAATGCTTCAGCTTGCCTTACAAGCAACATTGGCCTTATTTGGTAATTATCTTAATAATCCTGAAGATCATGTTGTGTTGAGTTTTGTCATAAGCCACTTTGCTCCTTTAGATACTCAATCAGATGGAAACGACGACAGGGGCTCCTTTGACCGCAGTTTGTCCCTAGAAAGCTTAGAACTTGGCACTGAGGAACTTTGCGAGGTTGTTCCAACCGTTGCTCCCTCCATGCAGTCTGTGTATCTTCCGGTACGACAACAAATAGCTATGGGGAAGGGTGCATTTACGAGCTATGTGAGAAGTAGAGGGGAACCAGATGGTCACACGAATACCGCGATTGACACCAAAGGGCGAGATCATTTAGAAGTCAACTTTATTAACCCAGCCAGTCACAAGTTTCCTGATGCCGTACCCTCCTCTCCGTCATCCAGACCTCCCATTCCACCAATGAGAGGTTCTGGTGGTGGTCCAAGAAGCTATCCATCCATTGCAGTTAAGAGAGCCGACAGTTCAAGCAGTGGCAGCTCAATGACTGACTGGGAGAACGGGCTTTCTACAGTGAGAAGGAAAGCACCATCCCTCCCAGTGAACAACAGAGTAGACCCATTGCTAGCAATAGGATTATCCAGTGCACTCTCCGTGTCTTCTTTCTCTGGGTTCGACTCTGCTGGATCAGATTCGGATCTTATCATCCCAGCAATGAGCCGCGGTTCTGGTCTATTTGACACAATGAGTTCTGGAAAAGCATCTTCAGGCTCCGCTGCTGGAAAGCGGGTAACCTGGAAAATGAGTGAGGCATGTGGGGACACAACAATGAAAGTACACGGTTCTGGAATAGACAATAAGCCATGGGTCAAGCTCAGAACTGTGTTTAATGGCAAAGGACAAGTGAATGAGAAGGACGAGGTTCAAAGTGAAAGCAAGCTACAAGAACATGCCGGTAAAACACCTCGTAAACCACCTGTGACAAGAGACCTCCAAATCACAGATGTTTACAATGAACGAAACATGGGACTTGGATTGGCTCCTCCATTATCCAAACTCCTTCTAACAAATCGACTGAATTTGGGTCAAATTGAAAGTGGTAACAAGAGTGACACAGAAGGAATGAGTATGGATGACACTTTAAGTACATTCGACCAATTGTCTCTTGCCGACGACACCATTCCCGACTGCAACTACTCAGTTTCCCTTGGAAAGGCTGCGAGCAAAAAGTTGGGCCACCCAATTTCCCTCAAAAGTGTTCAGAAAAGTAAGGGCCTTGGTTCCATCCCAAAGTGTGGTAGTGGCACCTTTGTCACAACGGCTGAGGTGACTCCAATCAGCTTAAACCTTGTTGGCCTTACCACACATGGAGATGCAGAATCTACTAGTTCAAGTTCCAAAAGTTCACCCAGTGATTTATCCCGAAGGGATGACGGAGATGGACGATCATTGACTGATTCCCAGTATGGTAGCTATTCCCCTAGTATGGCTCAAAATCACCTTATTCAAAGTGCGGCAGCAGTGTACTTTGCCTCCCGGAGGGGAAATGCTGGAGACTCCAACAACTCCACCAACCTTCCGAGTGGAGACCATACATCAAATGCAAGAAACCCCAATGAAATCATCATATCCAAATCCTCCCTCGAAAACAACAATGTGTTCACGTCAAGTAAAGAAAATTTAGCAGATGAAACCAGCGATGAGATCCACAACGGCACGCAATCAGTTTCACGACGTAAGTTATCCACCTTGAAATGCTACGTCAACCTTTAACTGAACTGGTTAATAATTGACAAACTGTTAATATTTCCAGGGACTGTCAAACCCAAGCTGCCATTGACATTAGGAAGTTACAGCCAAAAGTCCTCCAAGTGCTAGACTAAACTTTTGTTTTCAAGCATGAATTGCATGCTACCTCCAATCATCCACGACAATGACAATGTTTCAATCAATCATACTCAACGTCACTTTATTGACTGTTTGTACAATCTGATGTGCCTTATTGTGTAATTAATATTTTTAAATGAAAAGACTTTTGTTAATATCTGTGAACTTTGCACAAGTCTGTATATGAATACTCGTATTTATGAATAATCTCTGTTTTATATCTTTGTAAAGTTGTTACTCGACGCGTGTAAACATATTCATATGAAAGTGTTTGCTTTTTTGTATCAGTATGACATGATGAGTCGTAATAACGCATTATTAAAGTCGTCTCCGTTATATGAAAAACAAATCGTTTCCAACCTCCAGATTTGAAACATGATAATTGTCGATTTTATTATTGTACTGTACTCACATTTTTTAATCTTTACGAACATACATAATCAACGAAACAATGCGAGATTATATTTTTATTACCATGTTATGTATAACATCACGAACACATGTGTGAACCCTTTTTTTTACAATGAAAGGACTCTAGCTTCACAAATCAACTACAGGACGATGCTTTTTTCCTTCTATATGTACAATGTATATGTTTAATAGTAATATAAATCTCCTATAAGATGAAGATCACGTTTTTATCTCGGAACAACTGTTTAAAAGCTCAACATCACATTCCAAATACCATAAATAATTGCATTCAACTTATCTCGTTACAAATGTGAACTTTGAGAATAGAATTTTTCTAAACCATATACATACACATAAATTGTCAATTTTTCAAAAACTTAAATAACATCAGTACCCATTTAACTAACAAGTTCAGGGTCATTTTTTTACTTGCAAAATTTCTGAATTCAAAAGCCAATTTTTTTAACTTCTACTACTTGATATTTAACGATTAACTCATACCACAGTAACAATATATAGCTGCCTTAGTTGTAAAGTAAAGCTACACATCTAACAAAATAAACGATGTTCAACAAGAAATTTAAACTTTGGAATTCTTCGACATACAATAAATTAGGTTATGCAATGATACTTTTTAGCTGCATATATCGTTGCAAGTTGTCATTTTCCGACATGAATACTTCCTTAGTTTACTTATAAAAAGTCTAGCAATATTATTAGCAACATACAATCTTTATTGATTAACCTAATAAATGTATGCTAAGTACAGGGCTAATCGTAAGTGTAATGAATTTGGTTTCCATTGTATTTGGGGGCTAAACCGCCAATAGCTAATAACTTCGTTGCTTGAATAATGTAATATATAAACTAGTCGGCCCATGTAAAGTTTACGTACGTAATACAACTGTTTTCGTTCGAGAGTCTTTATAAGTTAAGTAGAACATGCAGGGAAAAAATCGACGAATTAACTTTTTATGTTGAACCAATGGAATAGTGTAAGATATCAACAAACTGCACAAGTATTAATGACTCATAAACATTCTATCATATCTAGACAAGACACGATAGGTAATATTTAAATACGTACAACAGTTTAAACTAAGTCATAATTTGGGGAATATCCTATACATATATAGAACAATGACTCATGGTAGTTAACGTACCTGGCTCTGGCTTCATAATTTTAAATCTACCTAGCTAACAATACAGTACATACAGAGAAGACAACAAAGAAAGCATTTAACAACAAGCTTAACTCTTGAGAAGAAATAACAAAACTACGATCTAGACACTCTGGCAGTGTGCGTCGGTTCTGGACGTCTTCTCTTAAAGAATCCCGTTTTGTATAAACAGTAGACGATAAGAGCTAATACTATAATTCCTACTAAAATGGATACAGCATATATCCACCACGCTATGCCTTCCAGTTCTACCTTCAGTTTTAAATCTGGAAAGCACGTTGTTAAAGCTTGTGCAACATCGTTTCCGGGATCCTGCCGGATTTCGTCTGAAATTCTGATCTGGGCCTTGGATCGAATTCTTACTTCATCTACTGTAGGGTAGTCCTCTACCAGCGTAGCATTCCATAGTCTAGTAAATCACAGTGAGTAAAACGATTAGCATGCTGCCAAAAAACTAAGTTTGCACAAGTGGTTTCAAAATTTAATAACATTAGTATTTTTTTTACCTAGAGTGAATCTTAATGACTGCTGATTCACGTGGAAGTAAGTTTCGTATAACGCATTCTATTCTAAAGCATTTTGCTGAACCACGAACACAATTCTACAAATTAAAGAAAGTTTGTTTAGATTTTGTCACCAAGGTCCAGACATTTGATTTAAAAGATGAAAAAGTGACCCTCACTTACCATTTCTACATATGTTTTAAATTTTCCATCTGGTCCACGCTCTTTTTGTGATGCAACTATTGTTTCAGTTTCCCTTTTGGTACGAAGGTGTAATATATCCGTTACGTCATTTGGAAGAAAGCATTGACCATCACCATCTAATACAGGTGGGCCTTCGGGATATAGCAACCATTTTCCTTGAGATTTGCCATTTTCAACTTGATGAGGCCACCATATATCCACATTGAAATAGGAGGCTTTCCAAGGTCCAGCATTCCAAACTTCGTATTGATGGGTTACCCTTGGCCCGATTTCTGCTAGTGATTTTATTGCGGATTCCCCAATCACATTACCCCCATAGACATAAAACAACTTTTCTGGCTCTCCAGTTCTAAAATAGAGCAAAAATATACATGAGAGTCGTTTCAACATTAATTAATATGTTTTGTGACAAACAAGTCCTAATTACCCCGCAATAGATAACTCAGCCATTTTAATCACTGTCGCAGTAACAGTCTTGTGATTATTTTGTTCGTCATCATCAATCGAGGTCGAATTGGCCCAGACTTCAAATTCAAGCTTCGTTTCAATATCTTTTAAGTTGCCAGCATCAAAACGTAGTCGAAGATATCTGAAGTCTGCATGTCTTTTGTACGGATTTCCAAGTGGACAACTTACTAGACTGGCATTGAATGGGGTACATCCTAGCCCCTTTTTCTGTAACTATAAGTCATTATAATAACATTATAAATTAGTACTCGTCATCAGTTTCAAGTCAGTTAACGGTAAACTTTATGCAACATACTTCCGCATCTTGTCCAATATATGACATTGATTTGGGATGGGAAACATAGAGTGCAGCCTCATACGCTGGTTCTCCAAAATTAGCAAGTGAAATGTTGAGCACGAAAACAGTGTCCCGGCCTAATACCAAGAGGTAATGGCCAGAATCATCAGTCTCCTCCAATTCCGGGACAGCATTTACATAGAGATCACTTTCACAATGGTCATTTTCCCCACAGTCTTTCTCAAAATTAGCTAAGAACACTTTGGAAGCCTCTTGCTGGTTTAGTATAGGATAATTTTGTATGTTTGGTAATGTGGCAGCGTTTGGGATGTACACAGGTTCCCGTTGTATTAACGTGTATGTAAGTTTGAAAGCTATCGGTGACTGAATGTCTTTTGTACCCTCCTGCAAAAAATAAATCTCATGAAATTAAAACCCATTGGTTGAAGCCCGTTGATAATTGCAGTTTTATTAAAACTTACTTTAAGAAAAACTGTTTCATTGGAACAATATTTGTTTGATGCTGCTCCGCTTCGTCTTATTGTGACGGTTTGGTTCACAAGTTGAGGACGGTCTCTGCGGCCGTTGTAAAATGCTACACGGGAAAACTTTTTTCCTTCCACAAAAGTTTCTGCTTCTATGCGATACTCTACTCTCAAGGATGACGCTCGCACTTGTGTGATACCAGTGATTTCAAAACACGCTATGAAACTGAAACTATTGAACAAAGACGTGTTAATTATGTAGGATTAGAAGCTCAAGCTTTTACACAATGCGTTTGTCATATTATGAATGCATACCAGGTTTGATTAGAAGTAGGGAATTCGGAGCATCCATGACCATTAGGGTCAATATTTGAAAGATTTCCGTACACATTTGTGACAACATCAATGATAGGACGGGCACGTAACAATACCACAGCATCAGAGTCATACGCACCAACCAGTAGGTCTGGATAATTATTCCCATCCAAATCCGCCCCACCACTTAGCGAATAACCAAACGTCAACATGTCTGGATAGTACTCTCTTCCTTCGATCACCTTAATAATTACAACCATATTCGTTAGCCCAATCATTGGATAGCATCCATCAATATGGTAAAGCATGAATGGAGCTGTTGTGCTCCAAACCAGTCCATGAAAATAATCGGCATTAATTATACCTGAGAGGGCTCACGAATGATGCCATCTTTGGATCCAAGGTAAATATAAACAGCCCCAGTTCCCTCAAATGAGTATGGGGCACCCACGGCAAGGTCATCAAAGCCATCTCTATTCAAGTCGCCAGCAGATGATAATGCAAGACCAAATCTTGATTCCCTGGTTCCTGTCAGTCGCACGTAGGGATGGTCTGGCCGAAATCCGTCGTCATTGATGTAGACATATGCAGCACCTCCAGCCTGTTTTGAGTCCATGTAAAATGGAGCGCCAACCACCAAGTCGGTTTTACTATAGTGGAGTCAGGTACAGACGGCATGATTAGGGTAAATCGTTCATGAACTAAGCTTGCTCATGTAGATACACACCTCACCAGTGGTGTCGTAATGTATTTAACGGAAAGGCGTTTTACTTTTTGCTACATAGAAAGAGTCATTCTCTCTACATTGCTTACAAAGCCTAATTCCGATTAGAAGATGAGATCATGTTTATACTCTCGCAAACCAACATGAATGCAAGCGTGCGTAAGTCAGAATTTTTAAAATCTTTTAATATGCTTCTCAGCTTGAAGTAAAATATGAAAACTCATATTTGAGACAACATCAGCAAGAAAATAACTCACTTGTCACCGTTTATATCCAGCGTTGCGAGCTCATAGCCATAGCTAAAAGCAAAACCTTCACCGGTGAGAAATCCCTCAACTTGTAAACTTCCTTGATCACCACCCTGAAATTTGTCAACATATCATGTTTGCTCAAACACACAAAAAGTTGAGAAGAAAGTTTAAAACGCATAATTTGTATATAAGTTAGTTGGCCCGTTCATGCGTTCCTCTTTTTAGATAAATCTACTTTTGGGATGTTTTTATCTTGAATACGACATCCCTACTCTTATGATGAAACGATATGACATTTGATAGCATCTCGTTGGTGGTACTACTTTTACCTTCGTGAAGAAGAATACTTGTCCAGATCCGAGAGCTGCTTTAGGAGCTCCAGCAACATATGAATAGTGGTCCCCAAAAAACCTACCACCAGACACGGACATTCCTAAGTAGCTGTATTTGTCAATTGGGCTATTCTCGAGAAGTGGTGTGTGGTAGTGATTCCGGTCTTTGTTTAGGTAGTCATCCGATACGGAAATTCCAAACACCATCCCTCTGCATGTATACGCACCTGGTGCTCCCATCAAGGCTGTGTCATCTTCCAGTATATCTGCTGATGTTCCAGCTTGACAGAAGCCATAATCTTCCAAAGCTCGTCTCACTTTGTTTCTGCAAGGCTCCAGCGTCTGGTCGTATTCAAGGTATTGTGTAAGGAAGTGACAAAGACCGAGTCCCCAACGAAAATCCTTCCCTTGATTGACATACCGATGTGCACAAACCTATACAAAAACATACATTTAGCAGCTTGAACTTTGGACTCGGAGATTTTAGACAAATGCTAATCAAATAAAATGCAGTTGGTCTGTCACACTCATAAACGCGTCAAAAGAAACGTTATGTGTTTGGGTATACGCTTTTGTGTTGAATTCGTAATATAACATCGCAGATGACGTGTTATATTTGCTATGAGCAAGTCAAATATGATTTAGGTAACTCAGTCATGATTTCCACTCAATATCGTTTTACAGTAAGTACACTTCAGGTATGCATAATGTGTACATAAAGGCAGGAAACGGAACCGGAATGACAACATTTTTTGCAACTTTACTAATCCCATTTGCAGTAATATCATATGTGACATTCCTCTGACTGACGTAAGTGTCCTAGGACCACCGATAAAGTGGCTCTGAAAGCTTTTAGCTTGTGCTAATATTTCTTCACTTCGTAAAATCCAGACGCATTAAAAGGCCATCGAACGATTGTTGATTGTAAACTTGAAACTTTTAAGCTATGCATAAAAGTACTTTTGGTGCGGGTGAGTACGTGCCATTCAACTACTGCATTCATGCAAAAACATTCTGTGTGTGTGTACTGCAACTTGCAACTGAAATGCTTCTCGTCTTTTAGATTTGAGCAGCACACATTCCACTCATATGTCACATAGTAGCAACTGGAAACATAAAAAGCTTAATTTCATAGGTAGGTCTCTGAAATCTTGTTGCTGTTTAAAAAATAATTGCATCATTTAAATGCTATTCCAAAACTGAAAAATTTAAATAAACATCTGCAATAAAAATTCATTCCTTTCGACTAAAATATAAATTTGGCCGTAATTTCCTACAACGTTTTGCACAAATATGGTGCAAACGTTTCTACCCTAACTCCATTCTCCTGGCATTCTCATATTTTAATGCCAGAAACAAAATCTTAGTAAACTGAGTATTTCAACAAGTAAACAAACATGACTTTACCATGACTTTGCGTCCTGGACCTTGACTCCGAACATTGACACCCATCCATTGCCCATCCTTCAGCTCGTCATCCAAAGGTGGTGATAGCTCATTCTGTTCCATAACTATTAGATTTATATTGAACCATGCAATTAATTTTTTGCGCATAAAGGATGGCACACACGATGCGAAAGAATAACAACGAAGAAAAGGTGCTTGGCAGAATTGTGCAAGCATAAAAATTCAAATTTTCATTCCCATTCTGTAGCGCATTCCAAGAATTCTTTTGTAAATAAAAACATTACCATATCTCTAAAATACATCTAACGTTTCATCACACCGAATTCCATCAAAGTTGCAATCAAAACATTTTTGTGAAAATTGAACATTAATACAGATTATGCCATGCATTAAATATATTCGCATTAAGAGTTGCAATGTTATTATTCCTAATGTAACAACCGCAAAACGTTTTCAAATTAAGAAATCATAGGTCCAATTCAATCAAACTTAAGGAAACGACGGAAACCTGTAAAACACGTGAGTAACGTCCTCTTTGTAAAGGAGTTGTGTTGTGGGGAAAGGAATATTTCATATATACAGTTGTGTAAGTGTAATTACCAGTTTACGTCAAATCTTTGTACTAGACGCAATGTATGTACGGGGAATGTGAAAGATTAAAAAAGGAACTTTGGGTTAAAATTCAAATTAGGTCCTCTTCTTTAGTGAAATGATACCGTCAACAAGGAACAACAACAGTAGGTCGAGCTAAAGGTGAATTTTCCAGTTCGATATCACAGCCACCCAACCATTAAACATGTAAATTTAAAAGCACTCTCATTACAGCGGGACTTGATAGCATTTTTTAAACACCAAATTACCGTAACCTTTCCTGAGTCGCATCCCATATCTTAAAATTAAATACAACACTCTTTTAGTTAGTACTGTACAATTCAGGCAGAGCAAACAGGACCCGTGCTTCATTCCAGCAAGCATTCAACCCAACCAAAAGCAAACCCCTTTTATAACATGAAAGTTGGCGTTGGGATGTTCGTTGTTATAACCTACAAATGAAACTAAATTTGTCGAGTATTTTATTTTAAAACGCTTTTAAATCAATGCATTTTGAAATATAATTCGAAAACGTTAACTTTAAATCTAACCATACTACTTTAGTCTTTCAAGTGGGAAATATTTGCTTTCTCTGTTGATTTTTTCATCCACTTTTAAGCGATAGTAGTATTTTAAACAGATTCCGTTTTTAATGATTTTGATACAAACATGATCCTTGCATTTGCACCGACTATTAATTTGAGTAATGTAAATGATTTGCATGAAGTTTTGGCAGTCGATGATAAGTGAGTTGCTCTACTGGCTCTGACAAGATTTGAGTAATGTTTTCCCAACTCGGAGTATGCTGTGCGGTACAGATCCTTTCAGTTGTATGCATGCACACATACATAATATTATGCACATCCAACTTTCTTCTAACACATTGTTTAACGATCAGGTTTCAAATGACCGACGGTGGTTGCGAATTTGCTCCCGAACTTCCTGCAACTTTTCATGTTAATTAGTACTTTCTTATAATTTACTACTGCCAAATATGTCTGCTTCCACATTATTTATCGCATTTTTAAAAGCTGTAACGAAATATTTTACAATATTACTCCAATGCAACAGTACAAATTTTCCCAACCGACCCAAACCACTAAAAATTCCAAACCCCCTTAAGCACAGCGGATTGTTTCCTTCGCCCCCTTCAATATACATTATACAGCATTATTTTAACCCATTTGAGTATTTACACCTTCCTATGCTACACTTTGAAGCACTGCAATTCAGTAGCACTTCAAATGACACCATATTTGCTTCAGCAGAATTTTTAAAGTGAGATAAAAAAATTAAAAAATTAAACATAAACGGTTTTTTTTGTAAATCAACAGATCATTGTTCATGACAATTTGTTGTGTGCACTGCATTTCACATAACCACTGAAGACTCACACATTATGATTGGGTTAAGTCGTACATCAACCATCATGTAGAGAAGAAATTTTAAGAATTAAGCAACAGGTTGATTTTCGCTTACATAATACTTTTGCTGTTAGTTCTATCATTTAGCATGCAAAATTCTAGTAAAATATGTTATTTATTTATGCGACCTTTTACCATGCAAAATATTTACTTATACTAAACCCCAAACTAACTAAATATATACATTTGACCTTCTGACGAAAATTGTGTCAAAGTCAAAAAAAGTGTGGACAAAAAAATGTCAAAAATATAACGCAAAAATTTGTCAAAAGCGTGTCACTAGGTAATCATATGTAAAGCACGCGGTATTAGTTGTCAGTGTTATAAAAAATATTTCAATGAACAAAAAGACATGGCATCATTGATACAAAAATGTTTCAAAAATCACTTTTCACAAAAACGTTTTCAAAAAAATATTTACCCCCCAACCATGCAAAATTAACACCATGTTAATTGCTACATTACATCCCAGAAACCACCAAATGGGCCAATAGAAAAGTGCATTAACAAAAAATGTTCTAAAGTCAAGCACAGAGAACAGTATAGAACAACAGACACAAGCTTAAAGTGCATCCAGATTTATAAATAACCAGCAAAAAATGCAAAACAGTTCACAACATACATTTACTGCCAAGAAATAGTGCAAAAAGGAGTTGCTACAAAAAGGATTATCTGTATCGCAAGATAGTAACTAAGTAGGTGTGCAGAAAAAGAGAAAGGGAAAAACGGGAAAAGTGTATCAAATTTACCAAACTACACAAGTGCTCAACTACACTTACAACTACAATGAGACAGAAAAAGAGAGATTCGCAAAACAAAATACCGAAATGATGACAATAAGTTTACCTACAGTTGAAACAACTTACATCGATCATCGTAAAAACCCGTGGACGGATCTACACACAAAAATGGGTAAACAAACAATGATCTGAAAATTATTGAAATGTTGACAAGTTTGTTTGTATAAAAATCAGCTTTCTTTCGGTAACAATGGTGAGCATCCTTACTCACCACTGCCATTACTTAAATTCATCATATAAAACGCGCAGTTTCGAAAACTAACAAAAGTAACAAGTTTAACACGTAGGTTTCTGTTTGGAACAGTGTTGAAGGTAAAGGAATAGTGATTAATCAAAGTGTGGTTTAGTAAATACATATAATGATGTAGTTACATTTAACATAATATCTGAATGTAAGGAACCTTGTGTTATTGAGAATAGGAAAAACGAAAGAATAATGGACGTTCGCAGTTCGTCAGTTGATGAGTAATCATGTACAATTGAAACATTACGTAGCCTTTCTCCCATGAAAGGTTTCGTATTGGATTCTTCATAGAAGTAAATACTGCTTACATTTTAAAATCATTTTGGTCGTTGATATTAACTGTCAAATCTAAATGTAGGGTAACTGTAAGATTGAAGGATTAAAATGTACGTAACATATATTTATGCTTTCCATTTCTCTGAAAGATTTTGGAAATGCATTTGGTTGAACCATAAAAACGATTTAATGAATTAAATCGATCAAGATATAGCTCTGGCCTAACCTCGTTTTCCATCTGTAATAACTTGCTCGCAGTCACCCTCATAGCTTGAAATTGGGCACTTGTACAAAGCTCCAGAGCGGTTTGTTTGCGGCTGAAGATTTTGACCTAGAGGGGCTCCCACCAAAATCCTGTAATCAACAAAGGAAACAAAAATCATTATTTTTGAACAAGAAAGCAAAGATTTTTTCGGGGATCTCATATATAGTATCAAAATCGTATCATCCTATCATCCCTCCATTCTGTAATTCGAATGAAACAGTTTACAGATTCATGTTTCGTATGAATCCACGTTTACTTTGATTATTTCTCAAGTTTCGTTTGTTGTCATCTCTCTCTCTCCCATTTTCATCAAGACACATCATCATCATCATACATACACTCTTGTCCAGACTGCGTGAGAATAAATCTTCAGAGATCACGCTCATCATAATGACGATGAACTTCTACATGACAACTAAATGACTGGTAATTGGAAGGTTGGGCAGGGATGGATGAGCTTAATGTAACGTGGATGTTTAGCCGAAATCCATAATATGCATTTCCCCTTTTTACAAACTTCCTATCGTTGTACTCTTTCTCATATAATTATGTTTATGAATTGAAACATTGTTTCGCTCATTATAATACGCAACATTTGCTTGAGATCGTTGAAATCGGAAATGCATTACGTATGTTTTAAAGCCTACCACTGAATAAGGTACATATATGAAAGGTAGAAAACGAGGAAAGGATTTTAAACGAGTAATCGTGTGGTTTTACGTTTGCATCTGTTTTATATGCTTGGTGCATCATACCTACTTATCTGGACGAAAATTATTTGGTGGTTGCTTGTAACTTTGACGATATATGTAACGAGTTATATGGTTATACAATAGATTTCGTCTAGAATGATTGAGAGAGTAACTGCTCAGAGTGTGCATCTATGTTTGTATACATAAAAGTGGATGGTCCATTCTTAACCAAAACCTGACACTTGATAACATAGTTGACGTTAGTTTGTTATGCATTCTTGTTCATTTTCACGTTTTGTGGTTAAACCGAAGTTCGTTCACTGCTCGCATCACATTCACATGCTTCCCTCTCCCTCGACAAGCAATGTAGAAGCTCATGCTCAGTGTATGTCGTACTTTTGTTTTCTGCTCATCACACGAAAATAATAATTACAATCTTAGGCGTTACCCATATTAGAACTGACAATGAACTTGGCTTGCCGTCGACTTCATCATGAAAATTTCATGAATTTCCCTATTCCTATGAACAGCGTTCTTGTTTTTAACCTCCCTTGAAAAGTAATACGAAGGCGATCATATGGAGAACAAATTATGCTTCAACTAATCAACAATCCTTGCGCAGTTGTGGGGATCTCTGTGTCCTATTTTCTCAAGCACTTGTTGAATCCTGGGAGGGATGAAATATTGAAGCATTTTTTAGCTCATTTTCTGCCCTCTGCTTGAAGCTAGGAAGAAACCTGGGAGAAATCAATTCATCATTTCAGATATCGACGCGGAAAATTAATTGCTCTTTATTTCTCAGCTCTGTAATTGGCCAACAGCTTTGTTTTAGCTGACGTTACAAAACCCCTTCAAATGTATTTGAATGTATTGTATAATCAATTTGTATGAATTTTGTGAAAGCTCAATGAGTTCAGATTTTTATCATAAAAGGCAGTAACTATTGGAGCTTCGTTAGGTCAAAAGTTGAAACTTCCTGGAATACGCAAACCAACCCATTATCTTTGAAAATGAGAATAGGTTGGTGTAGCCCATTCTCCGAGTATGCTTAAGATAATTACGGGTTTAGGAAATCAGCTGTAAATTCAATGAATGAGACATTCTCGTTTATTTATAAGGCCCAGCGTAACAATGGAGTTGATGATAATAAGGACAATGTGTGGCAAACAAAAGAAATGAAAAGGATGTTGGATGATACTGGTAAGAGCTCATTCTTTGCTTATTTGCATACTATTACAAAAATAATATGGCGATCATATCAAGAATTTGAATAGATAATTCGTTCCTTCCTTCCTCTCTCTCCCTAATTCTCAATTCCAGAAGAGGAGTCGAGGAAACACGCATAAAGTCTTGTGTTACTTGTACACAATGCACACGCTTGCAACTTGAAATTCCAACTCTTTTGGGAATGTACACAGAACAGCATCCCATTGCAAAATCTACCGTAGTTTCTATTGTATGAACATTATCGATGGGTGATGTTGAAAAAAGACGACAAGACAGACGGTGGTTCAATTGAACAAACAAAACAACGGTTGAAGGAGTGGGTGTTGAAGTTGAAACATGAAGCTAGTTTTGTGTCTCAAATGAACGTTGAGGTTGAGCCTTCATACAAGACTTTAGAGTCTGTCTGTACTCCTTCCTCTTCCCAAATGATGTGGTTGTGGTTTGACTTGGCTTGATACATTGTAAACAATCTTATTATACAACGTAAAATATACAATTGGGCATGCAAAATTCAATGAGTGATTGTCCTACGATTTTATTCATACCCACCATTATTTAAACAACGGAGGGACGAACCTCGTGTTAAGCAATGCTTGAAATTTAAGTTTCACGACAAATTCTCTGATGCAATCAGCATCTTTAAAATGTGTACAGTGTGTTAAATGTCAGTTTTCCAGTATTTCCTGGATTAATTGCTGAGGAGCACAAGTATTTCTTTATTTTAGGCTTAATTGTTTCTCTCATGAAATAAGCTTTGCATGTAAATGCAATGATGCTATTTGCTTTGCACCCACTGACGCAACTTAATTTAGAACAAGGGCTGGAAACGGTTTACTCACACTCATAATAACTCCAATAAACATTTTTATACTTCAGCAAGTATTAAAGACACTTTATTCTTCCTATCCGTACGCATTCTTCGGTTCTGCCATAAATCCACTTTAAAGGGGGCCACAGATATGGAAAATGCAATCACTTTCCTTAACTGCTTTCTCATCAGCATGCAAAGTTGATGCATGTAGAGTTGACTGATTCTACCAAAATAAGAAGTGTGGGAAGATAGACGAACTATTTGCATACTGATTTATATGCTGCATTTGCATCTCATTCAAGTTCTGTTGCATTCTTCCATTTAAATTACATGTTTTCATCCTACTGACATTATTACCAAAAACCTATTTGAATACTCTGTTGAAATGGTACTTTTATTTTATGGTTTTTGTTTGTTTACCGTCTTTCTAACTGGAAGAGGATGAAAAAATCAAAGAGGAAAGTTTAGGAGTTGAGTGGTTGGCTAGTTATTTGAGTTGAATAAACTGGGAGGGAATCACAGTAGTTAACTGAAATGAGAATCTGTCTCCTGAATGACTTTTTTATGGCGTTTTTGTAAAGTGCAGTATGCACAGCGAAGGTTTCTTACATCCATATACATAATTCAAATATGATGTTGAGTACCTGTTGACTTTTTCGGCCTCTATTGAACGCCAATCAGATTTACAATAAAAATCATCATCATCGTCATCATCATTGGAACCCATATAAAACATTCGATTTTTATCTCTTCACCTTACACTGCCTGTCTATGTCAAGATGACAGCATTACGCATAAGAGCCCGTCCGATGAAAACGACAATTACGACTTTAATCGTGAAATGGGTTTGATATACAATGCGATCCTTTATATGATCACGTTAGTGTGAGATACAACAACACGTAGCAAATGCGTACAAAAAGGATTACCATACTTATGGCCTTGTCTGTCAAGAAAGAATAACTTTGAATATGAATTAAACACGATCAAGCAAGAAACAGTTTATATAAACATAACATAAGCACATACATACATGTATGATAGATGCATCTCTTTCCGTTCTCCCTTGGAAGGAATCGGTTTGCAGGAACATTTGGACAGACATTTCAAACTGGTTTTATAGACGACCTTCGCATTATTCTGTTTGTCCGACGGAGCGCAAGATTTTGATAAAAAAGTCCAGATTAATATTTTGCCTGCATTAATTATAAGTATATGCATGAGTACAAGGAAGCTGTCTTTTCCACCCATCATAATAGAGTAAAAAGTAAAATACACATGCATCAAAAACTCACACATACATCATCCTACAGTAATCCTTTTCAGTCCATTGCAGCACAAAATTCTGAGCTTGAGAACGTGTTCAAAAATGCGATTGATTTTGTAACTTTTAATGGGGTATTTCTTGTACCGTATAATTTCTTATTATGTAAATATTATTGTAACAAAAGGTTTTGTAAAATGGAAGAATGCCTGACATAAAAAAGGTTGGGCTACTGCACGTGTTTTTCACTTGTCTGCCTTGGAGGCGAATCATCTCTTAATTTGTTGAAGCATTTTGTATAACAATTTAAAATAATACCTTCGCCTGACACATTTTACTCATTACAGGAAAATTTTAATTGTAATCGGTACAGTTAAGTCTTAAAGGTACAGTTTAAGGTGTCTTCCCTGTCACTATAATAGCAGCGTCAGAAACCGCGACTGGTTTCTGAACCTGTTGGAAAATTAGTTGATGGTTTAAATATCAACGTTATTGTAAAATATTATATGCACGGAAACCCATGCGAAAGGCCACCCTGGCAACACCCTGTTACTTGCAGATAATATGCATGACTTATATTGCTATTACATCTTTAGCCAGAAAGTGTTTGTTCATCTACGTGATGCAGTATTCAGCACGCATTTCAATTTCAACCCCCTAAGTTCTTTTATGCTTACATCTGATTCGACAATCTTGGAAAATCATCAACAACACAAATGATCACTGCATTGTGAAGTTACAAAAACAGTCAATAGTATGTACATCTCTCAAAAAAATATGAAAAGGAAATTTGGAGAGGGAAATGAAGCCTCTGGAAGTTGAACTAACCGTATCCATCATGGTCATAATCACCTACAGGAATGGATAATCAGCTACCAGACTGGTGTGTTTTTCAAGACTACGCCCTACATTTTCTCCAAAACATAAACAACAAAGCTTTACTGTATCCATACAATGTCAACTGAATCACAAAATGTTTCAAGGTTCCAAAAGTCTAAAGCATCACCGCCAACATGTCGACATCAATGATAGCTTACAGTTCAAAAAATAAGCTTACTACTTCACAAAGCTACATCACATCAAACTTTCCCTTAAGTACAACAGCTTCCATTTCCATTGCATTATTGGGAGCAGATGGCTCAGGAAAAATTGAAACAAAACAAAAAACAACAAAGGTTTACCGTATAGGGAACAAGCGGCTAGCACTCGTGTGTGTAATTTTTAACGATATTATTTCCTTCAGGTTTTCATGCAATCCTTAATGTGGAACTAAAACTGTGTCACTCACGCTTACAGCTAAGCAAAACAACAATATTGAAGGATATATCAAACCAAACAAAACAGAAAATCCATTAATATAAGAAGTTTTTAAAATTGAGACAAGGTTAGCATATTTAGCATTGCGAAATTATTCCACAGTTTAGTTTAGGTTTTCTCCGACCATGTCACAGTGAAATGTAACTAAATTTTGTTGTTCGCCAATAAATTTTACGGTTCTAACCCTACTCCCTGGAAGTCAAACAATCCCAAACGAACACAAACAAAATGGTACATTAAAAACTTGAACAACGAAAGCTTCACCGCGTAAATATGGTTAAAAAACATTTTGTCATGGGAAATGGCTTGACAAAAGATATAAATCTCCATCCCTTAATCTCCGCTGGAATTTTTATAGTTGTTCGTTTATCCTCTGTCGCGTCGTCTTAACCCTTTTGTACGATTCCTTTCTTATGCTGCATATTACGTAACATTATACTTTTATATATAGGCATAAGTACAAAATACTAATCATAAGTTGAGTGAAAAAATTCGTATATTTGTGTTCTCAGCAATCAGGATGTAATAACTCTGTATTTCATTACGATTGTGTCAAGATATGATTATGTGAGCTTATGTATACATGAACTTGTGAAGCATTATTGTAATTTGTATACTTCCTTAATAGGTTCCTGACACTGTTTGGGCAATGACCAACAATAAAAACAACCCTTGGTTGGTTCAGTTACCCTTTCGTCAAATGAATGCCCACTCAGTAATATCTAAACATTTTCATATTTCAAACTTGAGACATGAAAAGTTTGAAAGTTAGTACATTATTTAAAATATGGTAATTGTTCGTTTCTAAATATGTATGCGCAGATTGTGTTACATTTTTATGGGAGATATTCTAGGTTTTCGATATTATTTAGCCTTTCTGATTTCGACATCAATGGGAAAGGTGAGAAATAATATTCATCTTGCTCATTCGCAGCAGCTCAAATATTAACAGTCATTTGCTAAGATAAGTACATTTATGAATAGTTGATTTCTTCGAGTGAACAGCCTTTCTTATCAACGCTATTTCCGATTGCACAAGTCTCCAACTACCAGTTACAAAAACATTAAATCGGTCTGCGCTAGATTCTAATAGAAATGGCCTTGTACCGACTGTCGCTATCTACATTCTACTGGATGAAATTAAAACTTAAAAGTACCTTACGATGTCGTGGGTGTGATAATGAACCCTTTTCCCAGTCACCATTTTTAAGACAGAACAGAGAAAACAATTATATGTAAAACAAAGAATGTAATGAGTGGTAATAATAGTTTAACCGCTCATGAAAGTGGAACCAGAAATCCTTATCATTCCTTTCCGCTCTTCGGCATAAACTAGTGGTTTCCAATCATGAGCATCGCATTATCGCAATTGCATACTTGAGTAAAATATGTATGTTCGTGAAGTTGTAAAAGAACAACAGTTACCCAAGAGGGATGGAAGGAGAAATGAGTTTTTGGAAAGCATTTTGTAACATGGTATGCACATTACATACTACTAGCGCAAAGAATGACGCTCAGAAAGTATTCAAGTACCGTTCGTAGCACTGCGGTTCTTTTTCACTTTTTCGAAGCGCTATTAACATTTCACATTGAGTAACATATGGGGTCAATTTGGGAAGCACATAGTCAGGATTTTTATCGGTCATAAAAGGCACTATATGTGAATCCATGCCGTTTAATGCATATCACACAAGCAGCAAGTATCCATAATCTATAATATGTTCCGAGTTCTCATGCTGGTTAACATGATTCACTAAAAAATACCAGACATCGTGCTCAAATCAAGAAGCATGCATGAGGTATCCTGAGGAGTGAGGTGGGCCATATACTTTTCATCAGTTCTGGTGTACTCGGCACTGTGGAATTTTTTCATCAGCAAAGAAAAACAAACCAAGAATTGCAGCTTGTTCAGAAAAATTGAACACCTGAGGTACCGTTTGCTTTCAGTAAACCCGGTGGTTCAAGCCTGTTTCTCAGATATTTATATGAATGTACACATGACCTTCCAACAATAAAATCCAAAAAAAAAACATTCCTTTGTCTAAATGCAGAAGGTCAGCTCTACATCAAATCCACTTGTAGTTAACTACAATAGCAGTGAAAAGGTCGTGCGTCAAAAGCTTACAAAAACCACAATACTTATCACATCCGTTTAATCTTTTGCAACCGATTTGAAATTTACTCCAATTTGAGTTTAAGCGCCGTAGTAACCAAGGATAACCTACCAGCTATTAAATATTAAACCAACTTATGCAGTGGATAAGCATTGTGGCTTTTGACGCGAGACCATAAAAGCGAAGCAGCCATGTTAAAGGTAATAAATAAGAGCAAGATCATGTTTCTACTTCAAATTTTTCTTGTAAATTTTGTTTCATATTCAGTTATAATGATTGTAGCCGCCTAAGGAATCACCACGAATATGATTTCAATGAAAGTGATGCCATTGTAATGCCCAAAAAATTTCATACTTATGTAGAAATCCCTCCAAATTTTAAATACATTCCGGTTGAATGCGTTTATCAAAATATTTCACTTCCACCATCCGTAAATCAGTACAAGTGGATCCCACCCTCCTAAATTTTGACAGCAATAATAAGTGCAGCATGGGCTTTACACAAATTTCCTTACTTGCGCTGTTCTAGGAAAGACTTATTGTGAGTCATTATTCAAAAGTCCGTACATTTTCTTTGCACCAGAATTGCATAATATGAAAAATGAGGAAAGTTGTTTTCTGGAGATTTCATTGTGAACCGAGAACTTGGAGCCAATACACTCATAACACTGACATTGTGGGGAGTGCACTTTCATTTCGTCTAGGTTTACATAGTGATATGAGATGCAAACGGAGCAATCACCTTGATAAATCCAACATCCAACTTTTGTTATCTATTTTCAAAAACGGTAATGAACAAAACGCAATATATTTGTTTCCCTCGACGCTGCCCAGTTTTATTCTAAAGTAAACAGTAATATAGGAATCTTAAGCTAAGTGGGCGCAATGCAACCTATTAATAAAATGTTTGCGTAGGAAATGTTTCTTTATCCATTAGCCACGGATTATGATAATACGATGTGTTTGCCGTTGCAAGGGACGGCTCAATTTGTTACCTCTGTATGGATGCTTTCTGTTTTCTCATTTTACCTATTGAGAGACAGGATTAAAAGGTGATATGAGTACCATGAACATAAACACAAGGTGCCATGCCAGCAACGACAGTGTCATTAGATAACCTTGGTAAATGCAAGTAATCTCAGGAAGGAAACACCAAGAAATGTAAACATTTTGATTCACAGTCTGTTCAACCAGAGAATATTTTCAGGTTCTGGCTAATCTTATCATGACTGTTTGCTTTTATATAAAAGCAGCTTTTCCCGTAACCGTTTTTTCAAAGTCCTATTCTTGTACTGTTCCAGTCAGCAATGTGGATGTCTGTCGAATCAACACTTTTTTACAAGCTCCGTGAACATATTTCATATTTCCCTATTCGGAGTTTCCTGACTTTGGTGTACCTACTCACTCACCCTGCGAGATTCTTTTTGTGTGTTTGCTTGCTCAACTCAAGCAAAAGAAATCACTTCAGTCAAAGCAATAAATGTGCATATAAAAGAGGTAGTGGTGCATAAAATGATGAAAATTTTCTCAGACGATGCACTGATTCTACAATTCACTTTTTGTATGCTGCATACATAACACAAACAATTTCTTCTGTCAATATTTTACTCACTTCATCAAAATTTGCTTCGTCAGCTTGTTGTATGTGTACAATCTTTGTGATATCAAACCCTTGTACAAATCTAATTGTAGGACTGCTCTTGAAAGAAATGAATAAAATATGTACTTAAAAACACTTCAAAGCAATAAATATTTTTAACAAAACTTCTTTTTAAGTAGAAGCATTCAAGTAGAAGCGTCAGTAGAAGCGATTCAAACTGCTATGATCTGACAGTTTAAGTCAAGTGGACCAGCATGTCAGGTCCAATGCCAATTGAATAATCATGGAAGCGACTCTGGTTTTTTCCTCTTTGGTTCTGTTTGTAAAGCGAGCTGCGTGTAAAATTGGAGACTTAAGAAGCTTTTGCTTTTTAAGCGATGTAAATATTCCAATGTCTCCTGCTTCAAGAAAACGTGAAATGCGTACCTTAATATACTTTAGTTATACCAAGACGATTGAGTGGCACGTGGGAGTGTATATGATGTGGAAAGGATTAGTATATAATGCTAAGTGATCTTAAATTCCAAACTTCAATAATGCTGGACTAATTCAATTTGCTTCCTACACTTTGTAATGTGACAAGAAGAGGGTTTTTGTTTGTGTTAATTAATAGATATGAGAAGTACGTCTTAAAATTCGCAGTTAAACATGTAGTAAAACTTCGTAAATAATTGTTTTTCTAGAACTAAAACACTCGTAAAATTTCAATGCACAATTTAAACAATCCATTTTATCATTTTAAAATCCGATAAGTTAACCTAACATTGCCAAGACGCCGTCACCTTTCAATTTTCTGGGTCTAGTTGCTTGTGCAGTCCAATTTTACACGGCTTACACACATTGACTAGCATTGCTAAAAGCATGATATTTTAAACACGATTACCAAGCTCAGTAGACCAGTTGTCCAAAATATGATACACTCGCGTTTTCTTTTCTATGCCTGGTATTGTGCATTTGGTTTTGACAATTTTGCTAGAACTTTTGGCTGAACTACATACTTATGCAATATCCCAGTTTATTATTTGGTGAAATATTGCAATGGTGAATTTTGTGGTGTTAAATTAATTTTTCAGATATCATCCGCATGCCAAAAGGTTGTCCATGATAATCATCAATAACCTGCTTAAAGTGACTTTGTATGTCGGCTAGATTTATTCCTTCTTTCTCCACGAGATTTTGCTTGGATTTTTTTACATGATATACCAGTTCAAACTGGGAGGTTCTGGATAGCAATTTTCGTGTATAGATGTGTAAATGATTGGAATTTGCTCTCCGTGCAAGAGTGGAGAGAGATTTGGCAGAGGGGTGATTGTGATAACATCCTAGTGAAAGTTGCCTTAAATTGATGCTCATGTCAATAATCCATTTCTCTTGGAAATAAATGGAACGATACATGGGTTGATTATCATGATATGCTTGCTCCCCAATATCCTCCTATTCGCCTGCCACGAAGTGCGTATATCCATTTATAATCTGTGTATGTATGTATTAGGGATTCATAGTCATACGAAAGAGGACGAAAGGAGGGGAAACATGAAAGCATTTTTGATTAGTTGCAAGCACTTTGTACATTCCGTACGTCTAGTCGTGTGCGCGTCTGTCTATTTCTACCTATTAACAAAACGTTAAGCTCTCGCTTCAGAACATAATACGGGCATGTGAGCACGCCAACCCAAAAACAAATTCAAAGAGAAAAAATCTAAAATAAATGTATTCAATTCATTTCTTCATGTTATCTGGACTCCCCCATCGTGTGGATGTGCACCTTCCACTTGGGTAGAATTTTTGAGCCGCTGTTCTCGGTTTTATTTACAATAATTGATAGTGTCTCCGGATTTCGGGCATAAAGATGTGCTCATACAATAAGATTGACTGATTGTGAGTACATGGGATCACAATTCTGTAGGAAAAATGAAATTACATAGGAAAGTAAGCCTTCCTGGCATTATGTACAATTTCCTGCGGTGGATTCTTCAACACCCTCATTTCAGCTGAATGTAAATGAAGTGCATGTGCCTGATTAGATAGCAAGAGTTTACCTCTCCAAGTACTCGTAATGCTGTTGGCAGAACTTCTAAAATGAAAGGTTCATGATCATTATTAGGTCCCAAGATCCGTATTATGATGTTACTATAGATGATGTGGGTCTACGCTCAACTTAACTGCTGAATATGCTATATTATGCAAGGACTAGCTGTATAGTTGGTGTATACAGATATGATAAAACTTTTCTATATGAACGTTTGGGTAGATTGAATGAGTCATAATGTTCAGTCCTTGCATGCTTTCTTGAACAAGAATACTTTGCTCAAATTCAGTCCAGCTGAGCTGTTATACTGAAGCATCCACGATTGTAGACCTAATTTCCTTTCATTCATCTAGTAATCCCATCGGCTTTTCCAATTTTCCCTGTATTCCTCTCCTTCATTCAATATCCGGCCTTGTTAAATTACTAACTCAATTCTCCACCGATATAATGTCAGATGTTGCGTTTACGAAACAAATGTACTTAACCGATGATACCGACTGATACGGATATAGCTACTTTTCTCATGCATTTACGGCTTTACATTCGTTGCTATTCCAGTCAAATACAACGTAAATCTTAAATTGCTTCTTAAATGGCAAAGATTGTTCTCAGAACAAAAACCTCACTTCCTCTCATTTCTATAGTAAACGCGCACAGCATACCTTATCAACTTTTCATCTTACACCGTAAGTTTTTCAATTGACTTGCAACAACGTAGAAATGAAACAACATCGCTTTATTTTAGCTATTCGTAACCTTTACAGAACTATTCGTTATTCGTTACAAATTGTTACTTTTCACGTTGAACGAGTCGCTGAGGTAAATCTGTTTACTTTCTTGATTTGTTTGGAGAACTGAAATGACATTCAATGGATAAAATCAATATCGTTTTGTACTCTGACTCTAGTTCAGTTCGAATGAATGATTCAAATAAATTGACTGAGATACCTGGTGATAACATGTCAATCGTTTGGTCACACGCATATATCCTTCAAACTCTCTCATGTTTTCTTAGCAAACGCATTTTTATATTGAGCGTGACATAAGCCAACAAACAAGAGACCCAGCCGTAGAAAAACCACCAAAGGAATGCAAACATGTCACTCTGCTCATTTCATTTGTAAACACAACGAATAATTTTGTATCGATGTCGACTTGAAAGTTCAAAATAAAGGGTTTGAGGTTCATGGTTCTGAAGCAAGCAACTAACTTCATGAACGATTGAGACTTGAGACAGCTTTCAGCTACATATACGAATGCATAATACAAACATAGTAGTTACGTACAATAACGCTCTGGAGCGGTTGACATTTCAGAATCTATGAAAAGTTTTTTGAGATCTGGTTAACCCACTGACTCACACGTTCTCTACTGGATTGACACTTGTGTTGGAATGGAGGAGCCCAATGTTTGTTTCCAGTCTCACAGATACGGCATAAAATGTTTTAACAAAGGGACGCAGATGAAATGTAACAAGCAGTTATAGATTACAGAGAAAATAAACAAACTTTGAAACATCGGAACGTCTTCCAGATAACCTTGAGTTATACCTTATTCTCCCATCATCGGTTTTCTTTCTTCAACCATATCTTTCTTTGGAGTAAAAGCGAAGAGGAGAAGCACAAAATGAAAAAGCTCACTTAAATCTCGTAAAAGTATAGAGCAAACACAAAGCATCAATATATTCTTTGAATAAACGATGCTTGTTCCAAGGGGGAGAATGGCAGTCGTGTCGTGTGGTTTTATAAGCTTGTTCTTACGTCTTCCCATCGTTTTTCAAAGTAAACGAAACGACGCTTTTCTGCTTGTGCTTACTCGTGCATGAACAAGAGCGATGTATTAAAGACGTACTACCAGGAGCAAAAAGGAGTAGTTGGAGAATAAGTCAACTGGCAAACTACCACCTTCACTTTAGTTTTGTTGCGACAACTACAATAATCCAACGTAATATCATTCCTTTAGTGTATCTTGGTTATTATCAAGGATGAAGTACACACTGTGACTCACCAAAGAAAGACTAATGGCTTGTTGGAAAGGTGAGGCACGCTCAGTAATAAATTGGCAATGGTTGATGGTGTGAAAAGCATCTAAGATATTTCTCTAACTGAAATGAGCCGAAAGAGCACATACATTTTTAAGTGTGGAGTGGAGGAGGCATTATATTTATATGCAATATTCAGCCCAGCAAGTAAGCAGAGAGAGTGAATTAGCATATCTATAATACATCACTCACTACTCCATGCATCTCCTCTAATAGTTCATTCTGAAGGAAGAAGACCCCGTAAGAGAGAAAGAATGAGTGGTGATGTTCACCAAGAAGAGATTTACGAAGAGGACGAGTGGGAGTCTGTAAAGAAATATTTCGTGATGATTATTTACCTTTACCTAGTGTAATGTACTACCATTGTCGACAGAAGCCGGCTGCAAAAGAGCAAAAAATGTTTCAAAGAGATGTGTACTCCCAGTTTTATATGGGGCTTAGCTTGCTTCTCCAGCTAGCTTCATTGCTTTCTAAATTGCAGACCGAAAAGGCTAAACGCACTGTGCATTTCCTTCGTGTATCGTAAATACTGCATATTATTATTCAACATTGTAAAAACCATACAATCTCATCAACGAAATTGTACACATTTGGAAAGACGAAAAAAGACAACTGTCAGCCAAGATATGATGATGGTTTGGACAAATGAAGAGTGTAATGTAAATCTATTTTTCTTGGTGTAATTTCGCGTAAAAATGTTGTAGAAAAATATAAGACTTGTCTGATAACCTCTTCTGGAAGGCTGTATCTTATTTAGCATCATTTAATTCCACGGCTTTTCAATGAAAACATATTTTTAGGCTACAATACTGACATCATCGAATAATCTGTAACTCACTTTAGTGAAATAGAATGCTGCAGATAAATCTAGTTTTGGAGAAGCCTAAAAATCTGTTAAAATCTAAGAAAATCACAATGAAACTCTACAATTGTAATGATTAAACCCCAAGCAGCCGATTACATATCCAGTAATTTTCTGAATGCTGCCAACAATTTTCATGAAATATATTTATATGACCAGTTTTTTCCTGAATTCAAGAATAATTCACAGATGCTTTAAGGCAGCTGTGAGAGGACAGCCTTATCATTATCTATTTGCAGAAAACATTTGTACATGTACTTGATAAAAGTGGTTTTAACAAAATATGGACGATGTTCAATAGCCAGTAGATAAATTTCTAGTTCTAGTAGCTGAGTAAATACATCAGCATAACTTTTAGCTTGATGGTGATGCTTGAATAGATCTAAAACCACATTCACTTTTTTATGTGCGCGTCAAGCAGCTTCATTTTGCATGCAACATTGTTTGGCTCTCCCAAATGAGCATAAAATAGGTAGAGACTCTGGTGTTTACACTTGTTTCAAGTGTTCTATCACTTTCCTTGTACAAATCTTTGTATATGAGGATATATGTACACACTTTATTATAATTTTATACTTTTGTCGATGTAAGAAAGAGCAATAGTAGTTAAAATTCCTTACTTCCGTACTTGGAAAAGTGCATCAGTTTCAATTTCAGTTCGCCTCTTGCTTTCCACGCCTAAGAATGACGTATATAAATTTGAGAGGCCATTGCAAAAGACTTTGAATTCAAGTTACCTTTTGTAAATCGCATATAATACACCTGTCCGCATTTAAGAACCTTTTGTGTACGTGTCTTTTGAAGTTGTAGCATTCAAAATGAAAAATATCATCACTGTCCATCCAGCTACTAGTTGCTTAATAGCGAAAGAAATGAATAATGATAATGATGATACAGCAAGGACGGATGACTGTTAGCGCTGCTACCATGAAGCTCTTCGTAAATAAAGGTATCAAGTAGCAGATGAAAAACATAAGTAAATAAGTGAACGAGTTGGATGAAATGTTGAGGGCCTTTCTTTTCAAACTTAAATGAAAGGGTTCTGCCCATCTATTTTTAAATAATCAGCGTATAACTGAACTGGTCTCAGGTCTCAAGTTGAGTCATAACAATTCGGTTCCAATTGATACGTCGATGGTTATAAATGCAACTCTTGATTTCTCATCTGTACTTCAACATTTGATTTGATGAGGTCTCTCCGTCTGCTGTGCTGATACAATAGGACTAATCAAGAAAAATGCCAGCAAGTTAGAGAAGAACCCATACCAGTTGGCTTTGGCATTGGTATGAAAGTGTTCAATCAACGTCATGTATTTCATGTAATCCAATATCCTTTAAGTCCATGTTTGACGTATTACGAGCGGATTGCTTATAATGTTCTACTTTTCATGGGGATGTCAAGTGGCTGGAATTTAGATGTCAATGTTTAGCTAGGCACATGTAAACCAGTACAATACAGGGAGAACAGTCTGCTTGAGTATTCCTAGGTATGCAAATTTGACAGGTGTCTTTTGTAAAACTTTGTTACTTTATCCAGCTTTGCGTTGATAGGTTATAAAAATAATTTTACGCTTTAAAAAGGGCTAACTTGTTTGGGAAATTGTATATGCATCGAATTTCAGACATTGCTAGGGTATTGAATGCACATCCGCATTCAAAACTGAAAGACCCAGAGGAGAAAATACCAAAATGTTTCATATTATATTTTTGCAATCTTGAACAAATAAAGGTCTACTATTATACGTGACGGGTAATCATCATAAGTTTGAAGTTTAAAGTATTACGAGCACTCCTTCCCAGTGTAAAGATTGCAATCTTGCCGTGAGATACGTGACTCCACGTGGGATAATAATAGTTCTCTACTATATTATCCTTTTATAAGCTGTCTCAGCTAAGCGATCCGTCAAATGTAACATTTCAGGAGAATCTAACGTCGATAACATTATACGTATACATGGGTAATGTATATATGTTTGCACATGCATTAAATTTTTGCTCACTTTATATTACTTTATTTGCCGAACCTATTCGAATTCGTTAGGACGATAGTTGCTGACTTTTGTCCATATGTTTGCAAATGTGGGAGATACCACCGTACTTCTGTCACCAGTTAGTTACTTCCATAAAAATATGAGTGGGGGTGGGTGCTTCATGAAAATATTTGCATAGCATTTTGCTCTACGAAAACTGAAGATGAAATCAAAATCCTTTATTTACACAAACCAACAATTAAGTATTCGCATACTTGCAAGCTTACACACGCTCTATACTTTTTGCTGCGGGATAGTTGAGTCATAAATATAGTATGATAATGATATGACGAGAGATTTGATTTCTTGAGGCAAGCGAATGGATTTGATGATTCATCTTCATTTAATTTTTATTACAGCTGAATCCAATTGTGGCTTACTGGTTTGGATACTACTGCACATAATATAAAGTTACGTTGTGCATACACTTCATATTATGATGGATGTGAGGTTCCATTAGTACGATACAATTTGAGCACTTTTATTGATGCTACTTGATGAGATTTAAAATATTGTAATGAGTCAAATGACTGCAAAGCCTATTACAACTTACGACCTTTATTGAAGCAAACTCACATTAAATGCAACTTCTGTGGCTGGGTTTCCATTCCACTCAAACTGTGTATGTGTGGATGTGGAGGCAGAGGAGCAAAACCCGTATATACAATGACTGACGGAGAACATGCATTATGCAGATTGTTCGCCCATGCATAGTCTCGTAATAGCGCTGTGACGAGGTTGTGGTCATGAATAATTCATTTCTAAAAACATAATGCAAATATTTAACAATACAATGCAAAAATAGTAAAGATCCACAGTAGACATGACGATGCCTTTGGGACCCATTCTGCAGAAACACCACCCTAAATGAAAGGAAGCAAGGAAACAAACTTTTGTTGTTTGAATTAATCCTTAATGTAGTGCCATATTGACAGGCTGTTGAGTTCATCAACAGCAACGGAAAAGTGGATCATATCATCATCAACAAATGTACTAGCTCAAGTAACACTTCATCTGATTATGAGCAATTCTGGTTTTCTGGTTTGAACAAAGTGAAAATATTGGTTTTCAAATGTTCATAGAGTGTACCCAGAGCTGCTGAAAAGCGTACAGTTGGATCCTGTCTTCGGTTTCAAGAATGATTATGTGATGGCGTAATAGAACGTGAATGTGATATGCTCGTTGCCTCAATTTGTTTGATCATTTTGATAGCCAACATTAAAATAACTTTCCTACAATGCAATATCTTTATCAGCAGTAGCATGTCAGAAGAAAATGACATCAACTTCAATCTTTCGCTAACATGCCGAAAAAATTAGATGAGTAACCCATTTTGTATTTACTTCTCCATGGCATATTCTCTAGTTGTTTGTATGTATGTATATCTTGTTAGTAACAGTAGTATGCTTGGGTGTCTAGCCTTATTACAAAGTAATATTGTGTGCTACTTTACTTTTGCTTCATTATATACACGACATCCTTTTTCAAATAGACAGGCACAAATTAATGCAATGTGAAAAGTCACAAGCCAGATGCGATCAGTGACTGAATTGAATAATGGTTACCTCTACGAATCTACTTTTCAACTTTCCACTCGAGCTTTTGCTTACACTCTGAAGAGTGATAATCTTTTGAAAGACTCGCATGAAATCCAGTAATATTATGAAGTAGCACGGCTCCTTCAGCTTTTTCTTTGACAAAGTACTAAAGCAAAGAATGCGAACATTTACTGGGTTACACAGCAATTTATATTCAAGAGTGTGGCATTGTGATGAAATAACATGGAAGGCGGAAACCAACCTCCTTTCTTCCTTTTATCAGAGAGTTGAATAAAAAGGGAATTTTGCCAGATAATCTCAGATGTAGACAATTTTTTGATGGGATGTAGGAAGTGCGATAGAACTCATACAAACATAAGTACGCGCTTGGATAACACAGCCTCGTCTGTTTTTGACACACATATCCATGTATCTGGGTTAGACTACAGTGGAGTCATTTGTTATGTTGAATCCAGTGTGTATTTGGATCACCTTTTTGTCACGAAACAATCCTCCGCAATTAAGAAATACTTGGTAAATGAGATAATCTGCAAGCGGATAAACGTACGTCAAGATAATACAATGCACAAAGACTAAGCTTAGTTGCACTTTGAGTTGTTAAGCTTTTACAGTTGTTGCCGTGCAGTTGTAAATTGGTAAAACAAAGAGTTCCAATATAGCAAACTGATAGTTTCTACACCAGCCGCTAAGATTTACGAGACAATAACAACCATAAAATCATTTGAATCAGCAAAGGATCAAACAGTTGTATTCGTGTACTTCATCTAGGTTTTTTTTTCAGAGAACGGAAAGCTCAATTCTGAAAAGATGACGTCTTGTGAAAGCCACCCACAGATATTTTACATGTCTGTATGTTTTAAGCTAATTCGGAAGGTGCCGGTGAATGATATCAAGGAGATAACTTTGTAAAAGAGGCCGAAAGTTTTACACGAACATTCACATTTTTACACATGTAATCTCCTGCTGAACATCCTTTAGTTGGGTTCACTCGTGTCTCAGATAATCTGCTAAAATTGAAAATAAAATTGATATATATGTGTATAGTTTTCCGCCTCTTTCCCACGAAAAGAGGCATTTCATCTTGTTAACTAGCTAAAAAAATAGGACCACACTACAGTCACATTTGAACATGAACGTATACATATAGCGATTTCAATAAAAAAAAAAGATTTGAATGAAGCTCGCAGTCGTGATTTGAGGCTTAGACTCATGATGCATAATATATGTTAAAGAACGAAATATGTATGATCTTAAACGAGAAAATGGTATTCATTTTGCAAGTAATACTGTCTCGGGCTTTGGCTATCTCTTGCAACTCTGTAGCCACGCAGTCCAAAAGATTTGAAGATTAGGAGAAACTTACACAGTCAAAGAGCAAAGAAGAGTACCGTAATTGTGCAGAACTAGACTCATATTTACACGCCTTATTACGATTTCTGTCTATGTATTTCAGCGAAAGGCAAGAGGTTAAAGTCTAAAAACAGCAAAATGCACATGGAAGAAAAATGGTAATTACCAAGTCTTACACATCAAGCCGTCCACGCCCACTACTCTCACAATAACTTTTTCACGAGCAGTCAAAAGGCTATTCTCCAAACTGTACCACATCTGTCTCGGGAGTGAAATCACATCATCACTTGTGTACAAATACTTGCGCATTCCATATGAAAACATGCGTGCATGCTCACCGAAAATTTTTCTGAAAAAGATTCAATCCCCGGCATTTCATAACTTATCAGGCAAAGAAACGTACCTACTTGAACCTACCCCCTTTCTATGCATATTTCAAAAGATTTATACCTGCTACTGCCACCCTGAAAACATCTCTGTGCTTGATCTTTGAAAATGCCTTAGTTGTAACTGTATCATTCTCAAAAATAATTTTTTGAACTTCCAATTCACATTCGAGTGGCCAAAATGTGTAACTCCTCTTCCTCAGTTTGACCTGCTACATGCATGTCAATAACACTTAAGATGGGCGAGCAAGCAAAAAAAAATCATATCAATGGAAATAAAAACGCGTGTAAACTTCATAACATTGATCCATATGGGGGAGGCTCGCTGGAGGATTTCGTGCCATTTCATGAATTTATAACACCCAGCAAGATTTTGATGTGAGTGTTTGATGCTAATGTACATTTTCCGATTTATTCCCTGCGAATTAGTGATAGGTGCTGTGCTATGTGTGTGTGTGTAAAAGAGTGTTGGGCGTGGTTCAATGCAAGCTATAAAATATTTCATGAGTTCAGAGGTAAACGATAATTTTCTTGCGTTATTGTACCTGGTGAATAAGTGACGATGATGGAAGTTGTTTCAAATGCAAGTTTCAATGACTGTCGGCAACATTTGCACCAGATTTTATATGATTTTTTCATATATGGTCATAAGGGCAGTTTGGTAGAAGGAAGAGGTAAAAAAGTTTCCCTTCGTCAGTTCGAACTTGTGAAAAAATGGCTTTCATTATGGAACAAATACTTAGCAGGTGCCATTGAATGGTAAGCAATGAAAAGTGTCAGTTTCATCTCGACATAAAATCCTATTGCATTATCTTTTTAGTAAGATAGAAGATCAAATTGGCATTTGCATGCCGGTTTGAAGGTACATGACTTATGACTTTACCTGAACGAACACCCAACAAGTCACATATGTCCTTACCACAAAATTCATTGAAAAATTAGATTTCCTGTCAAGTTAATAAGCACCTACAAAAAAAAGTCAATCAATTTTTTCTCTTCATGTAGACTAACATTGTTATTACAAATACCCAAAAGAAACAACAGTGAATTTTGCTCGCTCTTGCTCCAATCAAAATGAGCAGCCTTTTCCAAATTCCTAATGATGCAACTGTTTTGCCAAAGAGCGGTTGACAGCATGCTGTCACTAAAATGGCAATTGGCATGTTATTGCCCTCCTAATGCCATTATTAACATCACACATGCCCAAGAAGTGTATGACTTATTGGCTTTGGGCTAAATTATTAGGAATTTCTAATGAATGGTGACCTCAGTCACAAGACAGGTGTAAGTTTGCTGCTGCCGTCGCGTCGTGATAAAGTCTTGAGCACAATGGTTTGGCTGACTTACAAATTACATACAAAATAGTGCATTACTGAAAAAAAAAGTTTGAGGAGCAAATACATGTTACTTCTACGGGGATACACTTTACATAGAAAACGTGTATTTTAGGAGTGACCATCGGCATGTCCCACTGTCACTTATTTTCTTGCTCAAAAAAATATTTACCCTAAATAGACAGGTTGGCTTTGTGCCGTTGTCGTAATTATTTTACAGCCTTTCACTAACTAACTTAAAACGATAATTGCCTTTTGATTAACAATGTTCTTTCATCATCACGAGTATTGTTAGTGTGACTGGTTTTTGAAGTTGAAGTGGCTACTGGCATCACTTCATGGCAAAATTATAATAGGAGGCTGGCAGTCGCCTACGCAATTTCTAAAAGAAAAACTGTTACTCATAGAAAAGTAAGGTGCTTGAAGTACTAAAATATTTCAGATTATGAAGTGCCAACCTACGCAAATTTGAAATTCTTGTCTTTTAAAATTAATTTTAGGCAAACTTTGGCTATTTCATATTTTCAGCTGGGGCTCCGAAATGCTTAACTAAGAATTTTGTCATCGTAAACAATATTTTTAAAAGATATTAAAATCTGCATTCTAAAGCTGCAAGAAAATAATGACAGTGTCCATATTACATCAACAAACCGCTTTAAATCGATTTTAGTGGTGCAAGGTCATTCTAATAACCAACCAAATTCTTGTGGTTTGCACCTCCCTTTTAAAAAGGTTGAATTTTCAAAGGACTTGAAGTTTTTTATTAAACAGTGAAGCCAATTTACAAGCAGATTCCTTGAGGTGTTTTATGGAAATTGAGACAACTTGAAATCTTCTTCAGACACGATACTATGTGCATTTTGATAAATATGCAGGACAATATCCTCCTTCCTAACATTTGACTGTGAAATCAATGAAGTGCACAAATTAACGATTCAAGTTAAGGAAAAGTGCGACTTGCAGTTCATCATCTCATACATATTCATACATGCTAATATCCAAACAAATGAGGCTTTCGTTTAGGGATGAACACTACATGATGTTGTCTGTTCGTCGAGAGAAAGAGCTCTTTTCATACAGGAAAAAATAATATAATCATACATGAAAGTCAAGTTGCTCTCCAAGAATTCATTTCTTCTACTTTTCGTAAATGGATTCCACTATTCCTCCGTTTTATTATTATTACAGCCCTAAGGATATGTGTAATTGGTGATTCAGTGCATATTATATACGCTCATATCGCCCAAAAAACAAGTACAATGGTAGTGTATTCACTAACTCCTTGAGTCAGTGTTACATGGCGACTCGGTAAGAAAAGAAAAAACGTGCAGGAAAAAGGGAAGTCAGTGGCCCCGCTATAACTACAGCATAGTAATGCGTATACATATATTTTTATATATAACATTATTTTCTGTTACGAAATGTTAACACCATTCTTCCTCTACAACTTTGCTGGTTCCAGACGCTTTCCACGATTTAAAACTTGCTAAAACCTTTCCTCTCATCATTATTTCCTCTAACTCTCACTCCCAATCTAAATTTTTAGCTGCATTTAGTAGTAGTGGTGGTTGATGTTGGTTGATAGCCCACATGAATACATTTTCATGGGCATTGTTAAACATGCACGTGTTTTGCTGAAGCCTCTCACTGAGCGCGTAAATGAGCCGTTACCCCTATTAACATTTAGCGAATAGAATGAAGAAAGTACTTTGGAACGGTATGCAATCCCTCTCAGTTTGTAGTTATCCAGTAGTCAACGTAAAGCTGACAAAAAGGAGCATAATACGGGTATACTTTCCAGATTTGTCATTATTACAAACCTCTATAAGTTATTTCTAACATGTACATCACAAAAACAATGAATGCCTCAAACGTAACAAAGTATGACAATTCTCAATTGTTTCCCGTTTTTTACTTCGTTACGATACAATGCCAGAGTGTGACTTGTGTTGTGACTGCCTGCAGTTCGAACGAGCTTACTATTTTGTTCGATTTTCTTGCCAGGAGCACTCCCTTTGCTTGTCCGGAGCTTGAGCAGCTTACATCAACTTTTATACCATGAATACGCATTATCTTCCGGTATCACGCGTCTTCTTGGTTAATCATGGAAGTATAAAGTTTGTGTATAAAAGCAAAATCAAAAGAGATACATCATATGGTTAAGTCGCGTCTGTTAAAACTGTATTCGATAAAACGCATACATCATTCACGGACGGACAGACACGACTAAGGTAAAGATTGTGCTTCATCTTGACACACACAATATTTCTCGTTACACACTCTACACTGTCAGAATTGTAGTGCCATATACAGACAAAGATAAAACATACCACCCAAATAATGACTGGTCTGTTGATTACAATCATTAATTCCTACTGATTCCTTGAAAATGCAGCGCAGTACCTTTCAACTTTATTATAACGCCCTACTCACATCAGATATAAGAAATTTACGTTGGATAAAATGCAACAAAATCTTAAACCGATGGCCACCACAGTTCAAATCTCAGCGAGGTATATACACACATCTTGTGAAAAATGTGTGCATCATCCACTATCAAAACCAATAATCAATAATAATAAAAAGGGCTTGAGAGAATATGGCAGCATAAATGTCACTCTCCATTCCATCTCAATGCCAACCTACTGAACAGGTAAAGCTTCACTTTTGACATGGAGATCGGTCTCATGCCCATCCGTATCATTAAAAAACTGCCCGATTCTGTATTTTATCTCCTTTTTTCTTTTTCAGGTTTTATCGATGTTTCCATGTCCAACTGCAATAAATGATAGCTCATTTCTTTGCATGTCAACAAAGTTAATGCTTCTGAGTAAGAAACGTGACGGATGTCAGTTTATCTAGGTATGTGTGCTCAGTCAAATCTCAGCGTTCACCAAATTATGGTTTACTTGTAGCGATTCACATATGCATCTTTGTGTTATGTTTTATGAACATACTTACAATTTAGCCTTCATAGTTTTAGTTTAGATCGATTTTTTAGACAAACACTCCAAAACTCGGAGAAAAAGGTAACTTCGTGTTTGTCACTTTCTTTCTCTTCCAATATTATTTATTGTATCATTTAAACCCAAGCCAAACTACAGAATGGGCATCATCATTCAAAGGTTGGCCGCACACATAGATCAATAAACTACAAAAAATGCTTCTCAAGAAAACATATATGACGACATTATTAAAAGAATCATTTAGATACCTCCATGTCCTCTCAAGATAACGACCACATTCATCATTGGAAAAAGATGAATCTTATCAGTTCCTCTTTCCTATTTTAAAGCCAGCAAAACATCCTTTACATTATACATGCTTACATATGCATTTGTGTAGTAATCTTAAATTCATTTTGACGGATAAACCGTCAATTGACAAGAAGGAGAGAAGACATGCGTGCAAGGATAAAAAGAGTTTTCAGAGTTGGTGGTGGTGATGCGGTGTGGCGACGCTGGTTGCATATAGTTGGTTTGCGTTTCTAATGATTAAGCCTGCACCACAGAAGGATTTTTTATACGTCTATTAAAGCATAAAAGAACATCATCCCATGATCAAAATTTATCTTATTATAATCGCTTTTATGGGTCCCATTTATAGCATATCGCTATCACTCTAACATACTTAATCCACTTGAATGGATGATTATTATTTAAGATTGACCAAAAGACTGTTTGCGTTGAATCCAGTATGCACGCTGTTTGTTGCACTTAATATCTCTTGTGAAGTTCATTTCATTGGTGTTTTTATGCTTGTACTTTGTCCAACATAGGACACATGTTCAACAAAAAAGAAGAAGAAACGTTCACACTCACCACTCCACTTGGATTCTTCAACAAACTCATTCTACTCATTTCTCACAGTTGGTGGTGGTGTGGTCGTCGTGAATAAAAAAGTTTGACTAAATTTACTGTGCTCACTGCACAACTTGACTTTCTATTGATTCATATAAATATAGGTATGTATGTAGGAGCGAGAGATGATGACAGCGGAGAATTTAATAGATCTGCACATGGACTGAATTGAACGTGATATTTTAGTGTGCGAACGTGTTTCTCCGTCTAGTTGACTATCTTTAAATGGGCTTTAACATGGAAGTGTGTGTAATGAGTGGACAATTACTTGCCACGCTACAACTCGAAAATATAACGCATTAGCTCGTTCTCATCCTTGTCAGCAGCAATCATGACTATGACCATCGCTTGCCCGTGTCTGCCGGAGACTGAACTGAAGTCATTACTCTTGGAATACCCCCCGTTTCATAGTGGTTGGCTGGCTATTAGATGACGAGAGCTTGGAGAGAAATGCTTTTAGATAAGTGCTTGATTTGATTGCTTGATCCATTTAATGGCACCCCTTGCTTGTATTTTATTACTTTAACTAAATGTACTTATCACTACATAAAACTAAAAAGTATGAGTCTATGCTAAATTGTGTTATTACTTACTATAACTTCAACTTTTACTAAAAGTCTTTTAGTCACATTTATAGGCCATCTAGCAATTAATTATCCAGTTCTACCGTCCCTATTAAAATAATCAGTTTGAAGGTGAAACAAAATACGCGTCTAAGAAATAAGATGTAATATGCACGAATCCCTTTTTTGTATGACAACTGACAACCTCCCAACATGCACTTTATGAGCTTAGCAGTCCAAATCGGATTAGAAGCAATGCAACGCATTCGCATAAAGCAAAATGGCTTCCGCTGCTTTGGAAATACGATGAAAACATCATTACTCTACAGGAACAGAAATGCTGATTTTATTCAACAGAATGTCTCGTCTTGTGTAGACATTATAGGGCTGTAGATCACAAGTGTCACGCTGCATGAATTAAACGAGCGTTAGTACTTGGTACACGTTTATTAGCACAAGCCAGGAAGAAAGGGTGTTTACGCAGCACTTACCGTACGGTAAGCAAACATTTGGAATGAAGAATTACAGCGCAGTCTCCTAATGACAATCATGATGAGCTACACAAGCTTTCGACATAAGATAAGTATTGCTATTGCACATCTATGTATGTCTGGTTATGTAAATGCATATCTGGAAATAAATTATTTACGTCCAATAAATATCACGCATTACCTTATAGATAGTGACTTCATATCAAATGGGCTGCTATCCAAAGTGTTAGCGAACCCTCTCTAAAAATAACAGTACTTGCTCATTATAGGGTTTTAACAAAAAATAATCTACCGTTTTCATTTCATGAACAGTAAGAAGCTGGAATGGAAAGATATACGACTCCGCCATAAAATAGTATGGAGAAAGGACAACAAAAATACCAGGTTTTTTTCTCTAGGGTCCATTCTTCTCAAGATCGCTGACATTTTTCATGAGCGTACACAAAAAATAAAGTGTCCACATGCTTCGCTTTCTGAGAACAAGTGTAAAGTGCTTTTAAAAAGAATACTGCTGTTTGACGCAGTCTTTGATGGACGCAATGGTGAATTAGCTATACCAAACATTGTAGAAGGTTGACATGGTCTTGCAATCAATCAATTAATTATGTTAAGAATGCAAACGCTGTTCGTAATTCTATTACTATTTTTATGCTGCATTGTAAGCATTTTGGATATAAGCTTGAAACAGGTCATACGTGTGTCATATCTTATAATTTGGAAGCATGTTTCCTTCTAATCAATTTTATATTACACTGGAAATAGAAAACTACCATTTATAGGCATAACTGTTCACCATTCATTCATCAACATCAGTAGCTTTCAAATCTTTAATTGTTAGTGGTAGCATGACCTGACTGACCATACACGTAAATGCAGTGTTGTTTCATAAAATCACACACAGAGTAATTGTTAAAAGCCAACCGCCTTCAGTTGTACTCGAAATTGAATGTCTATCTTCACAGCGCGTCGCTTCTAACTTGTGAGTTTGAATTTGTTCGTTTGTACCTATATTTGTGAGGGTGACGGTGAAGGCAGAACGGAATGGATGAAGCAAAGCGTTTTCTTGTTGCTCACAGTGTGTCTAATTTTTATTTGGTGTTGAATACACACCACCTCCACCAAACAAAATATGATGCGGGAAAAGGAGCAAATAATTACTACGACGACCACGACTAGTTTTTCCGCCTTATTTTACATGGTAATTACGTGCAAAGGACTGCACACGATAGTGATAATTTTTCGAGTAAAAAGGACTACGGTACCATTACCAACATTAAGCCACGTGAAATTTATAAATACTTGACCATTAAAGGCAAGGTGGAACAAACAAACTTTTGTGAATATTATCATGCATGCAGGAAACCGCTCCTCCTTCCACACTCACATTTTGTAGGGGAATACATGCGCTTACTTTCAACATCTGTGCCACCTACTCAAATTAAAAAATGTTTAATACGTTAAATGCAACAATGATGCGATGCGTCTTTTCTGCGGGAAGATGACAAAGCGAATACTGCTGACAAACATGTTATCATCATTTATGTCAGTTGCAATACAACCATATGCCTTTTTAATGTCAATGCAAGTCAGATAGTAGCAATATTTCAATCAAAGCCTTTTATTTTCTGTCTCATGCTGCCTGTGTGGCAAATACGTGGGTAACAAAATAATTGTTACAATTTCGTCACGCGTTTCAACGTTGAAGTAATAGCTAAGTTTGAGGATATATTCGTAATAGATATTCGTAGCGATATTTTCAAACTCCAGGTCAAAGGTTTCGATTGAAATTTCTGGAGACTAGGACATAGCATTCGGCTTAAAGGATCAATTCTCATTTTCCCATTAACAAAATTGATGATCCATAACCCCTTCATAAAAAATGAACTAAAAATATATCTAATACAGGTTCAACTTACTATATCGGTTTTCTTTGGGATACAGTAAAACAAGCGACTGGTCGATGTCTGGGCAGATTAAATACTTTAAAATTTCAATCCAGCAAAACATGACAAAACTTCAACAACGCATGTCACTGTCGACTTACGCTTACATCAAGCCAGGCCTCATATTTCGTGTATTACTTATCCCCAGTCTCAGAATTGAAGGAATCTTAAACATGTTTTGTTTATAGAGGATGCATTTACCGAGTAGCAGTTTAAGTATAGCTGGTGCATTAGATCAATGATCTGTGATCTGCTTTGGTGGCGGCTCAAATCACTTGACAAAAACCCTAAGCAAACTTATTTTATGGATTGTTTCAAGTGGAGTCAGATTTCATTTCTGTCTGACATTTCCCCCTTGGTCTCGTTTGTTATTCCACGGAGTTGCGCTGCAGTATGAGTAGTGCTGGAATTTCAGCTCACCAAAGTTATAGAACCACTGGAAGTAAGTAGCTAATAACAAGTGGTAAATGCCTTGTTTCATTTTTGCATATTACTTACAAATTTTGTTATTTACCATAATAGTATATAATTACAAATCAAATTCTCTCCTGTGTTCAAGACGGTACGTTTGATGTGTGCATACGCATTTGAAACAAACACCACACATCACCAGAAGCACAGGAAACTAGTGAAACTGAAATGTGCTGCTTGTTGCTCTGCAAAGTTGGTAGACATTTGCATTCCTCCTTAAACGGCTCTTGATATAGTAAATATAATGCATCTACTTAAATCCTGATGAAGGCTGAATGACAGAAAGTATAAGTTACAAGGATAATCCTGATTTCAAACACCCTGTGTGCCGTGAAACATTATGCTTTATGCATACAAAATATCAAAAGTGAAATTCTGCAGTGGTTTTTGGTAAGTGGTGTGGTGTTTGATGCAGAACAAGCGACGTTTCCTAAAATGTAGACAAATGCGTAACTCCATATATGTATATGTGGAGGGACGACTGTGGTAGATTTTGATACAAGATGCAACCAGTATTTTGTAACTTGATGATGATTTGATAGAAAGATAAGCTGTTACCTACTCATTGGGTTTGGATTACACTTTGCATCAAGATTTACGTACATCCATCATAACATTTCACTGCCGTTTGAGTCGTTGTAACAAAAAAGAGAAATACTGGACAAGCCAACACTCAACTGGAAGCTCCAGAGTGTAACATTGAAAGAGTGATGGCAGGGAACGCAAAGTTGACTTTACTTGTAATCTAATCCTCACTTGTTCTCCAGTTGTACAAAAACGTTCAATCCAGCCACGTAATCAGATCCTCATTAGATGCACCGTTTGGTTATGATTTGTGGTGGACATCAAATCTTACTTTACTATTCATCTCATGTAACAACACTCTCATGATGAATGAATCTACAAAACAAGGCAGTCCAAACAGATTTGTAATGCATAAAAGGCTCTATACATCATCAATACGTCCCACAAACTCATACGTCATGTCTCGATGCTTCGACTCCTCCAACACTAACATGAGCATCCAATCTGATTTTTATTTATACCTTGCAGTTCCATTTTACGGATGCTTTCATCTCGCGTCGATTTCTATAGCGATAGTAACGGTGATGAAAGGTGTCTTAATTAAACTTGGTTAATCCCAAATCACAACTTTCAACCTTGGGCTACTACGCAACTACCCAGGGAGACGAGAAGATGTGATTTACTCTGTGACGATGCCGTGGTCGAAATCAAGTGTACAAGCTGAAGCTGTAATAAAAACGAAGCAATGCCGCATCCCTACTAACTTGCTCGTGCGTGGGTTATTACTACAACGTGAATTTATTTATGAGACAAATCAAGATTTAAAAATGTTAGCGACCGTATCCCAAATTAACGACTAAAGGAAAAATGCCGGCAGAGTCGTAACTTTTTTGTAAGGCGACTACAAGAAGTTCAGCGCGAGTGAATGAAGTAGAGCACAGGCAGAGAGATGAGTGGAGTTTATAAAAAAAAGAACATTTACTCTTCATTTAGTGTGTCAACCACATCTTCAGCTTCCATATATTTATCAGTCAACGGGCCATGTGCGATGTGTCGTGTTTTTATTTATTCTTTTTAGACGGAGAGTTAGATGCCTGCACGTTCTACAAACGGCTTAAACTGAGCCATCAAACGAACGTGTAAGTGCATTTTTAGTATGTGGGCCTAAAAGTGAAATGAACTATTCATGTCCAGCAGTACAGTTCATGATCATTATATTACAAACACAACTCCACTTTACAGCGGAATTCAACGATGAGGCCGACAGGAGCGTTTTCTGGCGTGGCCACAGTTTTTCGCAACTCACTTTAAATGAATGAACTTAAATGACTCATATAAAAATGAAAGATAATAACATTAAAAAGATGCACGATTGAATTTTGATGATGAATTGCAATCATTAGGCAATGAATCATGTGTGTCTTGCATCACAGATTATTTGACGTGACAGGAATATGAGAAGCGAGTACTGAGAATCTTTTATGACAATGAATTTATGAGTGGATGTATTATGCTATGCATTCATATATGCAAGTATGCACATTATATTAAGCGTAGAGACGTGATATCGACGAAGAATCATGTGTCCAATGTGCAAAATTGAAACGATAGGAATCAAATGACATTTATGTGCTTTGAGGATGCACATTGATCCCAAATTCACATTAAGCTTTCTGATTATTGCGCTTCATTTGTGTTAAAACAGTTATAAATGTACAACTAAGCTGTGATTTGTAAGCTGTGATGCTCGCAAACGAGGAGAAAAATATATATTATCGTCGTCAACTGCATGTGCTCTGCAGATTTTTGCAATGAAATGACACACATAAAAATTGAAATACAACATTATCTCAGGATGATTTGCAGAAATCTTTTTAGAAAACACATTAGCAGCAATACAACTTTATTAGATTGAGCGAAAACCTTTTTACGCCAGTTTTATTATCCTTGATAAATGTGTCTAACTCCACATGTTACGTTACTTCGTGACACACTAAAATAATCGACGCCAGATTTTGATGTCACATGTCCAAAGAATTTGGAGCTTCTCAAATATTGTGCCATATACTATACTTTGAAGTGCTTGAGAAAGGGAAGAGAGATGAAACAGCTTTTTACACCAAGCCAGTGAAATATAATGTTTGAGTAATCCCCGGCTTAAGTATGAGTAATTGCATCACAGAGCTAGAGTTTTATTTCGTTTTTTTTTGTTTGGTGTGAGTATAGAGGGTAATCGTGATCATTCAAAACTTTTTAATTTAGTTTTACCACAAGCACCATTGTACAAATGACAATCATTGGGGCTGTTACTTATGAACTGAGAAACACAGTAATTTTATTTGGCTCCTCAAGGTTAGAAAAATGCAACGGGTCTCCCTGCTGCAGCTTGCACTTTCATGCTAGATTCCTTTTCTCTTTACATATATTTATTTTTTGTTACTGCACTTTTATGAACGAGTAAAAACTCATAAAATCCTCTATTCTATTCAGGCTGAAAGGTAGCAAAGCAGGAGACTTGAGTCCCATTGTGTGAACCCTACGATGGACTTGAAAGCCTGCACATACTGCACTTCAGATTTATGTGCATACCTTTTTCTAACGAACATAACTTACCTGTTCGTCCTACCTTTCCGATACCACCTTTATATGCCTTTGATGCTTTTACTGGCTAAAGTGTGTGAGAGAGCACTTTCGTATTGTCAGACAAGAATAGAAACGATCTGACAAAAATGAAAAATATAATATTACTGAAATAACGAAGAGGATCTTGAACAATAAAGAGCAATAGACACACACATACCATGACGTGCCATCCGTGGTGGAGTGCTGTGCGACGGAAAACCCAAAATACGACGAGGGTTCACCTCGTTTAATGACAGGTAACTTTGGTTCAAGGTTGAAGCTGAGGACACCATCATCACTTAGAAATTGAAAGAGGGTCACAATGAGTAAGAAGAGCACTTGAGAACCCATCGTTGAAATGGTTGTAGTACTTGCTCTGCTCGAACTCTAAAATCAGACGTTTCATCTGCATCTACACTTTTCACAGGGATTTCACATGCATTCCTACATTACAGTCGTTTTTTCTTCCTTCTTCACTTCAAAATTTCCTGCTACCGGTTTGTTCGCGGTAGTCAAAGTCATCCACAACGTTGCAAAGCAGACTTTGTATGTCACGGACAAGTATCTGCCCATTGAATTAACAAAAGTAAATGCAAAGATTTATTGACTCTCGTAAGTGGAGTCAACATTGGAAATTCTAATCAGGTTCTTTCGGTTACTCTAACAGGACCACATAATGCCATATTTACGGACAACAAGTCGAAAGGTACAAATAATCTAGTGGAAAGGCAAGCTTGAATTGTAATTGTAAGGCATAAAAAACTTGCCTGGTCTATGATTATAACGAATTTTTATCAGATTCCCTTCAATCTCTCGTCTATGTAAAAATTTATTATTCTGTTTCATCTGCGATAGTTTTAACTGTGGCAGAAATAGGTTTTAATTTAATCAGTTCAGTTTGGTTTAACGACTTTGGTTACTTTGTTCCTCAAGAAACACGGAGCGACGTTTTATACATGTGTGTTGTATTATAAGGCTGCGGTTGCAAGGACGGGAAATGTTGTGTATTCATAGGCGTCGATGTAGTTTACTTGTGGTATTTGGTTGAATTGGAGCGATGACAACATGTGCATAGATCTGTTTGTCAAAGTTTTAACTCAACATCTGCACTCAAGTGATATCTTCGCCAACTCGGCCACGGACAAATGTGAATGCACCTCACTTTCTTACATAAAACTGTTTACTGGGAATTTCTCCTACATTTCGTTTTACTTATTGCAGTTGATTTCTCAGTGTGAACCCAATGGCAAATTTAGAATGCAATTTTACAAACAGTAAATACATCACAACACATTCCGATACCTTTCGTAGCTCGGCATAGAATTCCTGTTCAACAAAAAATGGATGAAGAACAACAATGCGATTTTTATTATTTAAAGCAAATTTTTAAGCCACGGCGGAGTCGAGGCTCTTGTTGCATAGTAAAAACATGTAATGTATACAAATAATGTACTTGAACTTTTTTTCATTTTGATCAACTACACGATCTTTTCACATACATGCATAGCATTACATTGCACGGCACTGGATGGCTGGAAATGTCAAAATACTGATTTTCTGGAACTTCTCTCTTTTAAAAGATTTTTATCATACTCTCTTTCCAGAGACCACTCTCTCGGGCTAATATATTACAATGTGGAGACCAAGTAGTCATGCAGATAGTTTGTTTGATCACATACACAATTGCACATCCACACAAAATGAAATTTTCTATGTTATATCGCCTTTCAAACAAAAATGTTTTTTTTTCAACCAAAATGAGCAGAAGCGCTTATTTTTTGTAGCACAGAATATTATATGTTGCTTTTATTGTCTTTATCTATCATAATAGAAGAAGCCGGAGTATTATGTAGTTTTGCATGCACATACTTTCTGCAAGCTTGCTCTCATGGTGTAACGACGGAGAAACGTGCCAACACATCTCCACAAGAGAGTCTAAAAGAGACTGATCCCACATTGCTGCTGTTTTATGGATCTTCTGCTCACGATGGTGAGGGAGGTTGCTGCGGCTGCTGGTGAGCTTCTATGTGAGTAGATGTGAATAATATGTAGCATGGCACAGAAAAAGAAAGAAGTGAGACGAGAATATTGTTGAGTTTTACAAGCCATCTGCATACAGTGTTTATAGCGTGAGTATCTGGGTACATTATAGCATTATGAGCGTCTCCTCCACTCTGTCAGAGTCTCCGTAAAAATTCTTCATGCATTTCATAGAAATAATAGTGGTGATAGTTAGCAGTAGCTTGAGAGTTTGAGCTTGGAGCTCCAAGCAGCGAAATCAGTCAGACCTTTAGTTTAGAAGTGGCATGGCATTACTCGTCGTTACATTACATTACAACTGCTTCAGAAAAACTGTGTTTACTTCGCACAAGTTCATGAGGATTCTCACAGTGGTTGGTGCCAGCACAGCGCCAACATTCCCTGTTGTTGGATGGAGCTGAGAAGATATGTTATTGTTCAACTGTTCTCATAAAAGTTATGTAGTTATGGACTACTAAGTATTTGCTACATACGAAATTACACAGTTTTTGTAGATAGCTAAGTACCAAAGGAAACATCTTTGCTCACCTAGTACTATGTATGCATGTATGCTACGTTATGTATATGTACTAGTACAACTGAAAGAGAAGTTGAAAGTTGGTTTCAATCTCTTTAGCTGTTGTCTTACGTTATACTTACGCACATAGTAATAGTTTCTGTACATCTGTTGTTGGTTCAGTGCTCATCCTTAAAAAGCTTGAATCCAACTGAACATTATATTTGGGCAAGCGAATGAAGCCGATTCCTCCTTTTACTCCTTTGTATGTTTTCCATGCTCTGGGCACTGAAAATATGTGTGTAATGCTAGCTTGCATGCTCACCAAGAAAGAAACCGAATGAGTAAAGATGAAGAAGGTTCATAGTAGTCCACAATTGCATGGAGCATGGCTCAGTTTGTACGTATGCATGATCATAAGGACTGTGATCATTGCATTTATTCTTTCGATCCACATAATAATATCATTTGGTAATACTCAATACAGATTCAGTGTATGTACACTCACAAAAAGGAACCAATAATACTGATTCACATTTTTTTCATAAAACATTCTCCCCCGAAGGAGTCGACAAGCATTGTCCGAGTTTTGCCCAAAAAATTCAAGAATCCGTGAGGCAACTTCCATGAGATGCGAGTGAATGCAACTTGCTGAAATGGTCGACGGGTTAAGTACAATGCTTAATAACACACAACCAAAATGTCATGAATTTAGTTTTTAATTCAGTTTTGCATGCAACTCCTTGCAATTCCTTTTCTCCAATCATTTGTAGCATTTTGATTGAAAGCTGTATCGCATAGCTTTATAACAACTGTCGTAGCCTTTCTTGTTGCTAAAACTCAGGGCTACTTTTTTAAGCATTCATTTAATACGTTGTGATAAAAATAAATGACTTGACTTATTTTGGCTAGTCGTATGCATGATGTATTAAAAATATTTTAAAATGTATGATGAAAAAGTTTTGTTTAAAATATAGCATCTCTAGAGAGTGTGCAAGTAAAAACATGTTTCTAAATAATGGAGTAAAACGCTTGAGTCCCATTTTTATCAATGGAATTCTTTTTGTAAGCAGTTATTCCAAGTCATTTTTAGGGAATCTGTAAAAAATGCAATTATGATTTCAGCAATGCATCGACATGACTAACAAACCAAGTATAAAATTAATTATTTTCATAAATGCAATTGGCATTTCCTCATTTTTCGTTCATAAGAAAAGAGTACTAGCGCATGGTTAATCATTGCACAGTCATTGCGATTTTCGGAGAAGTTAGCTGGAAGGCTGGAAGACCATAGTATTCATCAGTCAATGCTATGCAGTTTCATCATAGCTTATTTTTTACCACCCAACACTGAAGCAAGAACTCAAATCACTCTCAAACCTACTTTTCATTTAAAGATCATGCATCACTATTGATGATGACGTAAAATTGGTATACAAGAAGGTTTAGCGAATGTTTTTTTTGCGAAGGAGACTGGGATGTGATTAATGAAACTGAGTCGTTTTTGTTTTCAATGTTACATCATAGCCTTATTCCTATTATTATGGGATTCACCAACAACAAAGAAACAAATGAACTAGTTAAGAATGCATGAGTATGAATCGATGAGCGTACAATGAATTTCGTCCTGGTATTTCCAGAAATGACTAATACATACTTGTAAGAAGCTTAGCGGCCACTGCTGAGGTTCTTAGGGAAGATTGTGCTGTAAGCTTTGTTTGAAGTACCGGTAAGGTGCAACTGTTTAAAAAGCAGGGATGAAAATCTCAGCATATCACAAGGGTATTGTAACATCTCATAAAATCTTAACACAGTGAGACGTAGCCTAAATACTTAAAATGGATGTTATATTTTGTTAATATTGGTGCAAATTAGTTCGTCAACACAAGTAGTTAACATATCAATGATTTCTGCTCAGACATCATAAAGGAGATAATTTGACAAAGCATTGTGTTTAATTCAATGTGGAACAACCATGCGCATTTCGTCTTCAATCTCTTCACCACTTTTTGCATACAAGAAGTACACAGTAGTAAGGTGAATATCCTGATGTCTGGACAAGGGAGAAGACAAGGCAAGTTGTTTTTTATCTCTTGAGATAAAAAGCTTGCTATCTTCTTTCGCTTGAGCTTCCTTTCTTTGCTAAATGAACTTGAGCTTACAACTTACTACAGCATGCTAATATTTATACGCTTCGTGAACAGACTATTTCCCTGTTGAAAAATCTTGCTTGCACGTTGCATACTTGGTTTAAGCAAACTTTTATCAAGGCGTTTGATATAGTAATCTTTGTTAATGTTAATGCTTTACTATATGATGGTATTATTTGTAGTAGTTTGGCATTTTGTTTAGCTGTTACGAGCCCACAATAGAGAAACTGCTCTTAGCTAAAAGTACATACAACACACTATACATACATACATACAAACGTATGCAATTTGTTGCAATGTGTTGTTTTCCACTACAATTACTTGTAGAGGCAACCAAAACTTAACGCCGTCATATTACCATGTATTTCTCAGGACAAGAGAAATGCTCTTTTCCCTTTATATTGCAATTGCAACCTGAGATATTTTGCACCCATTTTTTACCCAGGTTTTGTTACAACAGAATAGAAGTGTCTACTTTGGGGCTCCATCATCGACACAACTAGTCATGTTTTCGAGGAATGAAAATTACTATTTCGTTGGCATAATTTCATTGTTCTTCCGTATATCTAATGTAGTTTGCAATGCATGATGAAGATGAACTATCCAACTGCATGTTTTAGCTCCAAATCAAGTAGATAAAGGAGTCTGACAGATGAAGTGCTGATCTCACCGCTGTTTATTACACAACGAAATGGTGTCGGCATAATTTGAATTTCTTGTACAGCAGCCTGTAGGATGCATACAATATGCATTAACTCACCCTTACTGAAACAAAGAGGTCGTCTATGCTTTTACTTATCCATATGCTTAGTCACAAAAAATTTGTTCATAGGGAACAACTTTCATAAATGAAATCGTGTAGTTACTTACATATGCAGATTTTTGCGTTGTTTGTGCACAAGTGAGTCATTGACAATTAAAACCTTTCAAATACAAGGCATTAGGCAGCACAAAGTTGCTTTTTATTTGAGAACGCTGATGGCGTTAGCTGGGATAAACGAAGTGTAGGAGCATACTTAAATTATTTGTTCTTTTCGACTTTTCAATGGGCTGTAGCCAATTTATTAGCACATTTGCTTTGTGAGTGAACTCGGATCTTTCAGCGAAAATTTAATCAACTGTATAGTATCATGTTAGGTATATAGTGCAAACAATAATATCACTTATCAGCTACAATAGAAGACAAGGACAAATAAAATTGTGATAGAGGATGTAAAGAAAGCATGAAAAAAAGAATCTGAATGACATGAGCACGCTTGAGCAATAACAAGATTTACTTGATATTGCTGATTTTGAGAGCTAACTACTTTTTGCAGATGTAATATATCCCCACTGTAAGCATTAATGAATGATATTTGTAAACATTTTTACAAGAAAATGGGATGCGATGAACTCAATGTCGTGATGTCTTTTGTAACATGATGAATTTTAATTGCAATCGCCATCAAGCTGTATAATCATTAACTCACTGTGCTAGTTGGATTTAAGAGTTTATAGATTATCAAAACGTGCAGCAAATGATAAAGCAGTGACAAAAAACTACTTTTCTGTGAGTCTAGTCACATTTTATGAATATTTTGACGACGTCCTGTGGCCAAACCTTTCAAGTTTTCAATTTCAAAAGCCTTGTTTATTAAGAATTTCACTCTTACAGTTTTCGCCCAGAGGTAAGTGATAGGTTGCAGAACTTACAAATAGTTCTGAACAAATATCAAACGCTAATATTTCAATTGCCATCCGACTTTTGTTAATTAAAATGCAACACGATGTTCAACTGGTATCTGGTATGGAATAAAAAGTGATAACCATCACAGACTATTTAAATATCATTTGCTTTTACGCCCACCTACTAGGTGGCACCTAGAAAACTTTATACATACATATTATAATGATATTTCAATACAATTTCCAGTATTACAGCGCAATTCTCATTTTAAAAACTCAGTGTTATTAAATTAATACTATAAAAATTTGTGACTGACAAACTTCGACTGCTACAATGTAAAACAGATCATAAAAGTGTTGACATGCTGATAAATCTTTTATCGGAAAGCTGAAATGGTTCTTCTAAAACCGCTCAGTTGATTTAGCGTCATGCAGACTCTCGTATTAATGTAATTTTCAGAGGATACGCGAGAAAACCATACAATTATAGTGCAAATCATAATGACATTATCCATAGCATTAAATAATGATAAATGTGGAACTCCTAACGATGGTTAAAGTAGGGCCTGTACCACTGCGCAAATTTTATGAAGCATGATACCCTCCATGCTTCTTTCTGGTAGCTGCCAAATCCTTGCAATTGTCTTGCGTTATTTTCAGCTATGCAAAATATAAGAACAACTAGCCTTGACAGATATATTCTAGAAGCAAGCAGCCAAGCCTTCCAGAGAAACAAGGTACGTAGCCAGTTATCTAGTGGCCACGGAACAAACTACATGGACCCAAACATCTGAATTCTGTCATCGGGCTGATAAGCGCGTACTCCCTTTCTTGTTTAAGTGTAAGCCTGTTCTACTATCAGCTATTTCTATTATTCTCTTGAATCATTCTGTATCCTTCTTTGTGAGTGTGTGCAGAGTTGTTGATCTAACTGGAACAGTTTTTAAAGAAATTTAATCATTCCTAATTAGGCAGAATTTAGGCAGGTTTTTTGCAACTTACTGTTCACACAAGCTTGGTAAGTGGGTAAGTAAACTGTACCACCGAACTAACTCCATTGGAATAAACCAAACTTTAAATATTGAAATACTCATATAAGTACTTAACCTTCTAGATCACTAATATCGACTTTGTTGGACTAAATTTAAAATTTATGTTTTTGCATATAATGAATTGTTGATTGCAAAGTTGAAAATTGGATTGAGTTTTGGTGGAACATTATTTTTCTTTTGTGCTGATTTTGTTGATTAAGTTCATGATTCTTCGATCTTAATTACTAATCCAAAGTTTTGCATACATCTTAATTGTACTTTCGTAGAGATTTGATAATATGCATGATCTGTTAATTAATAGCTTTTATTTTTATTTTTCAGGATCTGGTACACCCCAATCTTACAACTTTTATCTTGGTTCTGTGATTAGAGAAAACTCAATCAGCAAACATGTCTGGTCGAGAAGGTAAATGCAGAATTAATGTCATATTTCCCATGTAGTTTAGTATAGTCGAATTACTAACCAATGGTGTATGGTAGTGACATAACTTTTTACATTAGTAATTCATTGTCGTTACAGGAGGAAAGAAGAAACCATTGAAGGCCCCCAAGAAGGACAACAAAGAGATGGACGATGTATGTTTGATTGTCCAATTTGACAGAAAATAGAATTTAAATGGCCGTAATTTCATTTTCTAACCTTGTTTATGTATCTTTTTTAATATACAGGACGACTTACAACGTAAGCAAAAACAAAAGGAAGAACAGAAAGCTTTGGAGGCTATGAAAGCTAAAGCCGCACAGAAAGGACCTCTTAGTATGTTTATTAATGTTTATCATACTAATGCGTTATACTTTGAAACCAAAACGTTGTTTACTAACATTTGTTTCTTCAATATTTTAGCTGGGGGAGGCATCAAGAAGTCTGGTAAGAAGTGAACACATTATCTCATCGTAACTGCTACGAAATTAAATTCCCGTTTCATGTGTTGAGGCTGCTGTTTTAAAATTGGCGTGTAATATTGCTGTTATTATGATTTGAAATGTGTGACTGAAAATTTTTGTACCATTTTTTCGTCTGCTCATCAATAAAATGTGAAAATATAAACCACAGATTGTAATCTGTTCCCATAATATGAGTTATTTAGACTTGATTTGATTGAGTGCATACAGGAAAGATAAATATACATAAATATTTTTATGAGGTGTGCTAATCAGCTTCGAAGATATAGGAATGGTAGTAATGCATTATATAAAACTACAAAGGCTATCTGACTGTCCATCATCATGTGGGACAGAGTTTGCAGAGCGTTTTATTGTTAGATGCATATAATTTCGAGTTCTGATTTTAATGATATAAACTAATGCACAAAAACCATTTGTATGCAAACATTTGGACGTACGGCTACAATGGATGAACACAAATGCCATGAAATAATATTTAAAAAACTCAAGAACCTGGGAAGGTTGCCAATTTTACAAAATGTCTTTAATCGCCGGCGACTACCTCACGATAAGCAAACATGCAGTATCTTAAAATATTGTAATACAAGTAAAATTGACCGATGTGAAAACGCCGTAATACAATACAACAGACTTGATAATCTACTTACGTTCGCTTAAAGAAAATTCATGTATGACACATCTTCAACTCCTATAACCAGTTAAGTTACATATATATGTATGTATATCGATTGCAACATGAAAAATGACTATTGTATTGTAGTGTAGTACACTAGGAATAGCTTATATGAAATTACGACCCCTTCATTACTAATACCTTCATTAAAATATGATACATTGGTTCACAGTCGCGTACAAAATCAACATACCATTTACTCTCTCACAAACTCACAGATCATCATAAATCTTTCTTTGAAATTATGATAGCACATTAAGTTACACGGATTTGGAAATGTACGTAGTAGTTACTACACATTGAAGAATCGACAAACACTGTATACAAAACAAGCATTACGAATTACCTACTTGGTAAGAAGGTTCATGGAGACAATCAATACAGATTAGATTTACAAATAGGGGATTTCTACAAACACATTTTGAAAATTTGAAACATTACGGGATATTGCAGTTTAGAATAGCATCATAAAAACGTGACATCCTTGTTGAATCTTGAATATATCTCTCCAATTATACAAAAACTTATCGACACAATTAAAAAATTCATCATCAAAGAATAATATTTAGTTTTATTCGCAGGGTTATAGCTTGAATCCTGGTTATTTCTTAGCCAACTCATTTGAAAGCCAGTCCAATCCCTCATACAGACCATGCCCTTGGGTAGCACATGTTGCTTGAATGTACCACTGTGAAAAAAAGGGAAAATTATCATTAGCTACTACTCCCGTCAGTACCGTTTTTAATAAAAGATCAAAATATCACTTGATATAATGCACTTACGCGTCTGTTACGAAGCCCATGAAGACCTAGTTTGTCAGTCAATTCAGCGGCATTCATAGCATTTGGGAGATCCTGTTTATTTGCGAAGACTAGTAACACCGCGTCCCGTAGCTCATCTTCTTGTAGCTATTAAGTAATATTGTAAATAGTTTGATCCATTAGTTGAATGATTTATTTCTGGAAGAATGTTGCAAATACTTATTGTTATAAACGGAAATCTTACCATCTTTTGAAGCTCTTCCTGCGCTTCTCCAATACGTTCGCGATCGTTAGAATCAACAACAAAAATTAGGCCTTGTGTGTTCTGGAAGTAATGACGCCACAATGGTCGGATTTTGTCTTGACCACCAACATCCCAGACCGTAAAGCAAATGTTTTTGTACTCCACGGTTTCGACGTTGAATCCTACGTTTTATTAAAGATAAATTAGTTTCTTCCCAAAATTTGAAAAGGGTGCATGATAAATTGAAAGTAAAAGTTATGGAAACCTACCAATGGTTGGAATAGTTGTCACGATTTCTCCAAGCTTGAACTTGTAGAGGATGGTAGTTTTTCCTGCGGCATCAAGTCCAACTAAATAAGAATTAAAAATAGTTTCAAATTAATAATCATGATCTCTAAACATTCGTTCTTATATTCAATAATATCTGCTGCTAATCACTAAACATTATCAGTATTTCTAACAGTGAACAGTAACACTCAAAATTGTATACTATTTCAAGTTAACAGTACTACTTTTAAATGATTATCAATTCGGTTTGCCAAGTGCCAATTTAAAACGTATTTGGTTTTAATGTAGCTGATTTATCTTGACTGGGCACACAACTAAAGTTTTTAGACTTAACCTCACACGATAATTGGTACAAAAGAAATGTACTATTAAAACTTCTAACTACTTCCTATATGTAACTATGAACTGCCACGTGTCCTTGCCAACCAATCATCCAGCTCTTTTCTCGCATAATTTAATTTAAAGTCCATATTTCTAAAAGATTACATGCTAACTTAATCATTCATCTCCACCGAGATAGCTTATCAGCCATATAGTTAAGCTGCAGGTGCACACATTTCTGATTGATGAGTCACCTGCCCACCTAGCCTTACTTCCGCATCATCCTATACCATATGATACACCTGACTATTTGACATTACCACCTTGGAGCTCACATTACTGCTTAATTGCTCATTAAAAGTAATAAAACAGCTGTTAATTCAACTCACCCATCAGGATCCTCATTTGCTTCTTGCCAAAAAGGCGAGAAAGTACACTGGACAGTGTCAAACCCATCCTTCCTGTCACTCTTGGTCGTGACGTGTCACCTGGCACAACGAAACGGAAAATATGGGCAGGAACAGAGAGGAAATTGGCTGACGGTTCTTTCGGCAAACTTAACAACTTACTCCAAAACGGAAAATAACAAGAAGCCAACTAAACGGGTTTGGTTTTGAAAATAAACAACAAAATTCCAGTCTTTCTTTCCACAAAAACAAGTGAAGAAGTCAGACACAACTTCTTTGATGATGTTCTTGTGTTCAACTCGCTCACTGACTATGCTAGCAATAAGTCACAGAAATGATTCACATATTTTATTCTGCTCCTCTCTTCCCTTCAAAAAATTGTGCCTGCTGCTCTGCACACGGTTTTTCGGAACAACTGTGACTGAGATTGCAAAAAAGTATGTAATGAATGCCAACCCAATACCACACCACTACACAATAATATAATACAGATATATCCTGGCACTGGCTCTCTGGCTCGAGCTGTTTTGTCGTTTCGTTTTATCAGCAGCAGATCAGCATACGGAATGTATTAGCGGCCTGCTGTACAAATCATCACCAAATGCAAAAGAGTATAATACATGGATGGATGGTCGAACGTTGGAGTTGGATGTTGGATAATACACACACATGAATCACACACACTCAATCCACCTTGGGTTTTGCTGCCATATGCAGCCACTCTTTTTGGCTGGTAGTTCCACAACACACTACCGTCACCGTCTGCTTACACGTCTACACATACGCATAATATAATAGCAGCCGAAAGGTAACACTGATGATGATAATGCTGAGCTAGTTGGCCAACACATCACTAAACCAACGAGAAGCAATCACATCACTTCTCAGTATACTCCTCCACCACCACTATTACTGGGATGAAATGAAGGGGTTTGAAGCTAAGAAAAAGCTCACATCATCACCATCATCAATTGCAGTATCTTGCGTTACGTTTACCTTCTCGGCGGATTGGTCATAGTCATGTCATGTTTCCTTTTATCTTTCTCATTTTGCTCCTTTCTCCATTAGCTATACTTGACTTTAAATGCTTGGCTAACTGAGAAACGTATGGGGTTTCGATGACTGTTACTGTCCAGCAAGATGTGCATTGCATAAACGTCATGTTTTACAAAATGCGGATTCTAGAAGCAAACGAAATGATGAAACTTCAGGCTGAAGTAGAACAGCAATTAGCTAGATGAAGGGTCGTAAATGGTTTCAGATAGCGACTAATAGCAATGAACAGCTTTGATATAGCTAATTATGAAATATTAGCAACGATGTAATTAACACATGGCAAGGGGATGGGACTTTTAACCAGGTGTGATGTGATGGGGATTTAACTCAAACCTAAACCCTGATTTAGTGCAAAACGAGGGTTTACGAATGGAGCGCTATCTACCAGGTGCCCTAAAATGTAATACGAGAAGAAATCGGTTGGTCTTTGTACTTGGTTGAATACTATTGGTCGATGCTCTGTATGCCTGCATTACGTTTCAGCCTCTTTGTCTCTCTAGTACAGCAATAGAGTCACTCTTTGGTACAGAGAGAGCATCATAGGAGGCACCAAGTCTGTAAATGCAATACGAGCGGTTTGTGCTTTGCATGGAAAATTAGAATGACAAAAATCCTAATGATAATGTCAATCCGCGGCTGGAAACCCCAACATTGTTTGATATTTCAAGATTTTTTTTATAGTTTTAAATAAGATTTCTCGAGTTTCCCTTGAGATTCCTCCCATTCCATCACGTTATCAAAAAAATCTCTGAAGGTGAGGTTTTTAAAATAAACATACATAAACTAAAATGAAGGTTACTTGCAGTAGTCGAACACCCGCAGACAATTATCTCATGCAAAGCATTATCTAAAGCTACGCAAACAAACGGTATTGTACTATATCTATTCCATCCTTTTTACCTATTTCGTTGATTTGGGTTGAGCTTAAGGTTTCAGACAACAATTCAAATTATTACAATTCTGTAGCGTAGACCGAGCGTTTCTGTTAAATGACTCTTGGTAACAACTTACCGTATTTAAACTTTACTGGGTTGTTATTCAGAAGTATCTACAATATATACTGAATCTGAATGACTGAACTGAATGTAAGAACTCTCATTTGGTACTCATTACCTTTTTTGCTTACAAAATGTTAACTCAAGGGAAAGCTCAAAACGCTAATAAATTCAGAAGCATGACTAAAAACTTTGATAACATCTGTTTACAGCTGCACTGATAGTTGGTGGAAAAAATTGGCCCATTAGGTAAAAATGCTTTCTACGCACAGTAATATTAAATCAGGGTTTGAGAAAGTGTGTAAGAATCATTCCAATACTATGTAATAAGAATCATTTGCCATCGCCTCATTTGTCACAATTGGCAAAATTGTCCTAAAGCGGCATTTCGTCAGTAACTACAAATATATTTGTCTAACTGAACTAGTTTTGATATACGAATCGAAAATCGAAAATGGTATAATTAATGACCCGTTTTTTAATATGATTTTATACACTACCAAAATAAAAAATATACTTCTGTTTGTCGAGTATTCGTTATTATACCTAACAAGCAAGCGCGTTGAAAAGGATTAATTAAAGATTTAGTTTTGAAGCTGAAGTAAATTACACCATCATAAACTTCAGGTTCTACAATATGTCTGCATTTGCACAGAATTAATGCGATTTTATTCATGGTTTCGGCATGAAAGAGATTTTAATCAGTTTTGGACAATGGTGGAGATTGAAAGTTGAGCAATAGCCAAATGACGCAATCACCCTGCAATTCTCCTATATAAATGAATCGTGGAATTGCAAGATAATATATAGATTAGAGCGATACATACATTCTTTCGTATATATGTTTTAGTAATCTGAATTTGTATTCAAATCAAATCAGAGCCCATGACACGATTGACGGCAAATAAGAGTTGAAAACATCAATTTCATCCGACCTGTTCTGTCCAATACTAATTTATCTTGCTCAATAGCGTATTTCATATCTATCGCCGTAACAAAAATATTGATGAAAATTGTGTTTAGATTGCAACATAGTCCTTTACTAGATGAAATTTATCAAACAATGATAACACATTTCTCCTGTATTAACAAATCATTTTCGTATTAGAATTGGCTGGTTTACGACATCCACTCCCAATTAAATACTTTGAATTTCAGAAGCACGCACTCAGAACCATAAAGTGACTATTGTGCACAGACCCTGTAAAAAAATCATATAACATACAATGAACGATTATCATTGGAGTTATATATATTTTTATAATAAACTTTCGCATTACTTATTCAATGTACTGCTTGCATTGACTTAAATTGAACCACCGTCTATAGTTCGATTTCATATACTATGTATTTAAATCCGTAAAGGGGGCGGCAAATAAGCTGGTTTTAGAGGAATCAATACAAGTCAAATTAAAGACAAAGCGTTAATAACTTTAGCTAGAGAATTCTACATATAAATTTCTGGCCAGGAACGGAAAAAGCAAATTGACAACTAAATTACACAAACCCCTTGTATATCACTTTATACGTTCCTTTCACTATATTATTTTTGTGGCTGATACAAAATACAACTTGTTAGGTTTCTGGGCTTTCCTTATCAATCCAACTTTTTGGTATAAATAGATAAAACAGGGATCCATTTCCCTAAACTTATAATGCATAAAAATCTACTGGTTAGAGAGCATAATGACTTAAACATGTAGGTAGGATTTGAGTTAATGACAATTACAACGAAAGCAGGATGTGTGATGTATATAAAGGGTTAGTGGCGCACTGCAAACGTATTCATGTTTACTTTCTTCGAATGTAAATTATCATTTTGATGTTACTAATGTAGAAATGCTTGCGTAATCTATAATGATTACAATGTATGAAGTCATAATTGTACTTCACTTTAAACAGGTGAACAAAACATAAGGACAGTTCATTTAGCTCAACTATTATTGTCTTCGGAGAAATTTCTGTACAGTACGAGAAACATTTTCAGTATACTAAATGACGTACATGCCAATATTTACCATAGCATTTCGCTAATAAGGCACGGAGCCTAAGATTCTCCGTACTAGTCTAGTCTGGCTTTCAATGCTGCGTACTGGGGAATACACAGCAGTGCTAAGTCAAGCTGCGGATAGTTAAAAATGGAATAATGATTTATAGGTGATGAGTTTTAGCTCTTAATTAATTGTCAAATCGCCACTTCAGTGAAGGGTGGAATACTTTAGAAACAATTCCAATGAAAAGAGGCGTATTTAGTAGCAAAAGAAAGTTAACAAGAGCTCTCTACTGAATCCAACGCTCATTTTAGCATTCTTATAAATGAAATTTCATGAAGGTGTGTCTACACCGATAGTGTTGATGATAGCCTTAAAATACAGGACAAAAGTTTCCATCACCGACATCATTATTTTTATGGATAATAGATATTTACAGGAAAATAAGCGAGATGAGTGTTTTCATAAATATTGAAGTTCGCATAATTACTGGGACTTGCTTCATTTTTAATAAGCCCATATTGATGGGACGGATGCCGAATGTTTGTAAGCAGTTCTCAAGCTCCTGATTCAAAGCAACTAAGGTTCTTCTTTCTCTGATTTCAATGGGCAAGTCTTTAGTAGCAGTCGTATTGTGATCCTCTTTTATTGGCTGAAAAATATTCACTCCAAAGATTCAACGTATTTTCTCCAATCTGCATTTGGAACAACTGTCAGTATTTATTGGAAATTAATTGCTGTATGCTAATGACGGCTTTGTCAACCTGGATAAATTAATTTAATAATAAATATTTAATCAAAATTAATTATTCTGACAAGTGTTCTCAACGCCGCCTGTAATATCCTATTTGAAAGGTTTGACGTTGCCCTTCTTGCACTACGTTTATACTTTATTTTATGCTTCCAAAAAAATCGCACCTCACATCACCCTTTTTTCCTTTGATAAGTAAAACTTCCCATGATTCAAATGAAAAGCTGTCGACTAACGACGTATACATAGAAATCTATAATATGTGTGTTGCGTATAGTGTAGGAGTGACTGGATATGGAATGTGGACAAAGCCTTGTCATTCCATAGTGACAACATTGTGAAAATGTACATATTATACAAGTGAGTAACAAAAGCTCAGCTTATTAACGGATCCAGCTATACTCTAACAACATACTATATACATACCTTTATGATCGTAATTTTTACAGCTAATTCAAGCTACACACAAATTAACATCTGTGTCTGTTTTTTCTGCTAATTAAAATTTTATGAAGTACTTTATTCTAATGAGCTTGAACTGAGCCAACCTGCTCCCGTTCTGTTGTCGCTCACATTCCTCTGCCGCCTCATTGTTTCCCATCTCAATTAGCATTTATATGCAACTTACTATTTTTATCGAACAATAGCTCTCAATTGTTCTAGTGGACAATTTCATCCAAGTAATATTTTGATGCATATTTTCGCCAGCTAGTACGCAGCGAATCTCATCAAATTCATAATCAACTTTTGTGTAGACTTTTTTTTTGCCTTTTTACAATAATCTATTCTACAAGTTGTAGTTGTAAATTTCTATACCAACGGTATACCAATAATCATAACTGAGCACAACCTATAGTGCACAATTCTAGTAAAAACAATCTGGCAAAAAAATAAACGACGATGTATGTAATTCAAGCCAACGCTTCCGTAAAATTGCTGTTCAGATAAGTCGTGCAATGCAGTAAGGAACTAAGTTTGATGCCTCGGCTCAGTTTTCTAAACATTTCTCCGATATTTTTCAGTTTAACAAAAGTTCAGAGACAAGCGTAATTTGACCATAAACAATTTTTTACATATAGGGAAGGCCTAACCCATCCTTATAATAATTTAACGAAAATCGGGGTTGTTGTGACCCATCTGTTCCGCGTTCGTCAAACGTAACTTATAAGTTAAGTAAAACGTTTAAACAGGGCAGTTAGTCATCTTAACCAAAAAGGAGATTTTAGAATACTCCCGACACACACATGAAAGACTGCATGCTATAAAGTATAAACTCATCACATGACAGCGAATTAAAACTTTGTTCTGTATAAAAATTCATTGTGAATGTTTTGACAAAAGCATATAGTATGAAATGATGTCCGTTGACAAGTACACAAACAAAGTTTGGGATTCTGAAAGCAATTTTTCAAATGTTTTGTATGGATCACGAGAAAGATTTAATCGGGCACGTTCGTAGCAACTTCGATACTATGAGCTTATTTATCTTCTACAAAAATTTTATTCTAGCTTGCTCACACAGCAGAGCAAATGTGCAATATTACGAAATTTATGTTGAGCATATCTATATATACCGCAAGAGCATGACGGATACTGATTGTTTGATTGATTGTGATCATTCTTTAGTATAAGCACCAAAACGTGTAGGAGTACAGTTTGAACCATCCACACAAAGCGAAACAGTTTATAGAGTTTGGCCATTTAGAATGGTACAAAATGAGATTTAGAGAAATATTCAAGATTATCTGTGAGTATATCGCAGAGCCAGAGTCGCACTGACATTCGCATCACGAGCAACCTATGAATGTTTACGCATACGACAACGAATGTTGTCGTTCCATCAGCAATCCTTGAAAGTGCACGAGCTCATAACGTAATAAAAATCTCATAGTTTTTTCTTCTGCTGAAAACGATGCTAAAGGTTTGACATGCCTTTTACTTGTTCAACTTTCTTTAATACCTCAAGATGTTGTGGCCTACATGTATGATTTTTTCCCTAGTTTCTTTCAACTTTCTCCAGGCAACACAATCTCCAACCAAACGCTCAGTAAAAGTAGCTGTCTATTTTCTTCAGAAATTACTTCATGAGTTTCTGTACTTTCTGTCTTTGAGACAGACCACTCACGTCTACATAACATTGTTTCGGTATACATTCAAGCGTACATACATGGACAAATAAGTATATGGATAGAAGGGGATTGAGCATACATGGCATATTTTATTGTAATATGTGCAATCATGGGCATATAGATATTTTCAACGGGTTTTTAGAAGATGATGACGGAGATGGTGGCGACTCATGATGCTTTATTTCAAAACTTTCCGCTAGTATTCCAGAATATTTCACTGGAACTAAGTTGAATTGATGGAACAAACTTTTTTCTCTTCTTTTAAGTACAGCACAAAAATGTAATGTACTTAAAATCATGAGTAACACAGTCATTCAACTTTTATATGAATCTAACTTTGCCGTCAATGAAAAATATACAAAGTTTTTTAGTTCATAGTTCAAAACGGCATTATTGCTTTTATTTCATTTATACGATCTTCTCTTAGCATGCTACGTAGAAAGTTGCTGGAACTGGAAGACCCATTTGAAAAGGACGGAACCATACATTGGCTTGGATTGATATTTGTTGTTATTAAATAGGCCACCACCGTCAACGCCATATTTATACGTACATACCTTTGTTATCCACTCTCTTTCTAAAATCCATAAATTTTAACGCGTTACGATGTGATTTTAATAGATGAAACTCGTATGCTCTCACAATGCGAGCTGTGTTCCTAGCCTAACTACTTCTAGTAATTCCAACGTAAGCATTTTATTATGAAGCATGAACTCATACATCATGTACAACCTTGAGCTAAGTTAATGCATTCATTATTACTACCAAGTAGGAGAGAGAGAGAGAGCGCGCGTAATATGCGGAGGACGATCAATAGTTGAACATTGACAAAACCGTTCGCATGCATAGTCCATTGGTTTTTGAACTTGGGTTTTGTGCAAAAGGAATGTTTAATGTGAGCAGATAACATTTATAATAGTTAAGGCTTTAACCACATCATGAGATACACACAAAACAGCTACTCAGTCACTCCGTTTTTATCCTCATCGTCAGACGCTCTGCAGTTGCGGATCGAGGGTAAGTTATGTACAAGGCACGATTAAAAAGATACAACAACTAATGAAATGAAAATTTCACCACCCTCTTGAGCATCCACAGAGTGTACCTATGTATGTATGATTGTGTCTAAGTTTTACCATCAGATTCGTATGGAGATGGAAAGCAAAACAAGCAAAGACAACAATCCTATTAAGAAGCAAAGCACCCTAGTCAAAGATCTACCTGAAATCATAAAAGCAAACTGAATGTGAAATATACATATGTTTATGCGGCAAAATGAAAATGCCTCTATAGAATATGAAAGGAAAATTCTAAAAAATTCCAAATCGAAACGTAAAGTGAAGACGACAGTGGAGGCAGTACTTGGAGTAGCTGGAGTAAAAAAACAAGAATTTATTTATTCGCAAGTTTTATAAATGTAGTCTTGATACTTTCTCCGTATGCTGACTCCCACGTAGCCAGTTTAGAACTGAATTTCAGGACAAACCACATGAATAAATATGGGAGAATTATTAAATCTATTTCATGTTCCCTGCAGGTAAGGAAACATCGACGGAAGCAAACTAGTATCAGCATAATATCAACGTGCCTATATTTTTAGATGCTCACAAAAATACATGTGTGTGTGCTCAATAATACTTCTCAAAGTAAAGTACACCTACCTCGCGTCACCGTTACTATTATTATGACTCGCTCTGCCTTTCCTTATGCGCTCCCTCTCTGCATTCAAATTATGCATATGGTGTTTTAGAGAATTATCAATTTATATGTATGAAATCCATGGTACTATGAATTTCAAAGCATTAGACTCTCAGTATCTCGCTTCTCTCTCTCTCTCTGTCATCTATAAATTGCATATAAAACTCCTACATACGGAAACAAAAATCTCAAATTGACTGCTTAAGTATATTATGCATGTATTTTTATGAATAAACTCGTTGGATAAAACTACCTATAATAATATGTATGTATACACACAGTTAATGACTCACATGCCGACAATTGCTCTACATTACATTGTTGTTCAACATAACAGTACGATATAATGATGCATGTACGATTTCACAGGAAAATGTATTTCGAAAACAGAGATAACCCACACCAATCAAGACTCACTACTCCTTATAAATTAATGTTATGTGAGAATTGATTGTGCATAAATAAGTAGCTCCTCTACTAACTACATTCTTCACTTGGTACAACCCTCTAAAACTTTTATCAGCTTTTGTAGCAAATAATAGTACAAAATACTGCATTTTTTTCGTTCCTCTAAAATTGGAGTATCTGAAACTGCCTTGGTTTGGTATAATACAAAACAGGAACAGCTCTATATAATATGCACACATTGATTCATGCATGAAAACTTGCTCCTTTAGCATTGTTATTATATTCATCATACCATGATGATCGTGATGCTTTTAGAAAACGTCCACGAACTCATGTCGCATGGAGTTGAGCTGAGTGAGTGAGTAAGAACGCAGTAGGTGAAAGTAATTTTTGAACATATTGCAATGTATGTTTTAGGCTTATGTTTTATCCAGATCTTCGTCAAGTCTTCTCAAACAGTAAGCTTCATTACTCTCTCTCCTTCCCTTCCTGTCTCTCTCACTGCTCACTAGACAAAATTGAAGCAGTTAACCAAGAATATGTTTACACACAGCCAGAGAGACACCCAGAAAAGTAGTCAACACACTTATTCGCAAGTGCTTAAATTGGCTGAAAACATTTTGGTGAATTACCTCCTTTAAAATTCATATAATGTGCTTCTCATGTTCTTGTAGTACAACACTATCATGTAAAATATATTATTTTATTTGTAAACAGGGCTATTATGTACGTGAAGTACATCTGAATAAAAATATACAGCTGCAACATACGTACAGACGAACCCACACTCATATTATACTATCCAAATACAAAGGGCATCCTGTGACATAACATTATTAAAACTCAACTTTACCATCAAGCTCAGGCTAAATGTATGAAGAAAGCAAGGAAACGATGCTTGTGTTATAATGAGTAGGAGGTTGTGTGTGTGGTGACTGGCTCATTTGTTTTGCCGTGATGCCCAGCCCATGCTATGTTGTTGCTTAAAAGGGATCCGAATTATTCATACAAGCTTAATGTACATAACGATGACGAGAACGATGAAAACGAACAAAAATGTTACAAACTAAACACACCCGTTCTCGCACTCTTATGAAATACGCTGCAAACACAGGACGCGTCGTCGGACGGGCGAATACATAAATGCTTTCCAACGTTTCGGTCGATCTTCTCTCCTCTCTTTATCAGCCATATAAGTTAGTATATGTTTACATTAAATTTTGTGTAAATTATGACCTAACAATGAAACTATCATCTACATTTTAATGTCTTTTTGCGACGTCCCTCTCACATCTTCATTTCATACCATTTAAAATTAAAACTTGTAAATGTTGTTGTACCATCGGAATATTGAATTTTAATTACATTACTCCTCATTTATCTTCAGTGTAACCTTTTTCAAATTCGTACCGTAGTATATGTAACAAAATTGCAAGAAATTATGTTATTAAATAAGATTGTAATAAATGACAAGACGGCCTTAATATCTGGCCTTACATTTAGAGGAATGCATACGTATTTTGGTTGATGAAAGGATGTTATATGTACTCCTGTTCTAATACTAAATTTTGTGCATGTCTATCAATGAAAATAATTTGGTTGTAGTAGAGAAGGAAGAAGACAACGAAGCGGCGTATCACCTAAACTGTTCCTCCACAACTTACTACTAATCGTCATTGATGCATGTACGTTACACACATACGTACAACGTACATACATATTTATACGCACAAACAACGTGCATGTACTTTGTTACGTCCTTTCTTACCTTCTTTCACAACTGCACACACGGTCATGTTTGTACTCAAGAGATAGTTGAAAGGTAAGTGTTGTAGTGTGCCTCAAGTGGTGTGAAAGCACACTTGGGCAACTTGTACCATGGCACAGTGGTACCTCATGTTTGCACATATTAAATCTATGCATATTGATGTGACAGGGAAGAGGAAACATGCTCACTACTCATGCTTTCCTTAGCTCTCAAAAGTTTTTGGTGAAGCAGTGTAATCCTATGCGTTTTTCTCTAATCAAACTGAATCATTTTTTTAATACAGATCCTTTTTCTTGATAGAGGAAAATATTTTTGACAGACGTAAAACAGAAATACGACATTTAAATACGGAATACGAAGGTAAAATGAGCAAAACAGAAAGGTTACAGAGGACAAAAACATCCGTTGCGGTCTGGGAGTACAAGTACGCTTTCATTGCGATTCCTGGAAAAGAAAGAAACGAGTAGGTGTTCATGAAAATAGAGTTAGGTTCATTGAGTGCGTGAGCTGGGATACTATTCGCAAGCATTCTCAAAGCTCACAGTCTTCGGGGCTGTGCTTTCACATGTTTATTTGTGCATGGTGCAGTTGACGAGCAACTTACACGTTGAACTCTCTCCTTTCTCTCTGTGTGGAAGAATAGTTTCAACTTCTTGAATCACTTTAACTGGAGGTTTTGATCTACTCGCAGCAACACACAAAACGATAAAAAGCAAGCAGTCATACAAGCACAACTATCTGTATCAAGTCCCTTTCTTCGTTGGTGAAATGCTTGAAATGTCATATTCTAAGAAATTGACTTAATTCCATTACCATTACCTCCACTAGCGAGTAATTTTTGCTTAGCTAGTTTGAAACATTTTCCTTTATTTTCTGTATATAGAGCCGTAAAACTGGAAAATCAAATAAGGTGACTCACTTCTCAATACCTTTCTGTGAATAGTAAAATGTAGAACTAAAACTATTATTCATTCATGGAATAAAGAGCGCTAGCCCAACAGTAGTCAACGCCAACATAAGTATTTACCACCATATACTTAAGTAACATTGTTTTTCATTGCTTACGTAATGCAAATCAAGTCAATAATAGTATAAAGTGTCCTAAATTTTTCTGCAAACCAGCAACCACAACTCCAGAGGAATGAGCGAAATGTTATTGGAAGTTTTACTGGAGAGGTAAAAAATATCGAGGGCTTTTTATCGGGAATATATAATGCCATATTAATCAAGTTCTAAAAGTTTGCTGTTTCCCTGAGTATAACGAAAAACTGCGAGAAAAATAAACCCTAAAGCTTACTTGATTTATTTCATTTTATCATCATATTATCATATCTGGGCTTACAGTGCGATTCCAGCATAATCCAACTTTATGAAACATTTTTTTGCTATTTCTTTTATTTTTTATAAATCCTTTCAAGTTTGATATAAAAATATGAATATTTGTGAGAATTCATGGGGTTGAGTATTACATTATGATATATAAAATATGTGGGGTATCTTGCATTCTAACTCCTCATCTAAATTCACAACAACCACCGTGTTTGCTTGTCCGGTGAAGTGAACTAAAAGCATTGAAATAATAAAAACGACTTGGCATACACGGATGTCCATAATATTATATGTGTGTATGTATGTAGAAAAGCCCTTGTTTCTCGCAGAATGTATTGAAGAGGCAACTTCACAATTGGATTGGAGAGTCGATGTGAAATCAGTCAATAATAATGAGAACATGAAGAAAAACTGAGAGGCGGAGATTGTTCATCAGAAGGGAATTCAAGTTGAGTCGAAGGGGGAAAATCGATAACGAAGATATTTTGATATGGACTGGACTTGGTGCTGTTGCTGCTTCTTTTACCGCGACCGCTTCTATACTAACTAATGCCGAAGAAAAGAGTTTTGAGAGAGAGAAAGAGAGAGAGAGAGAGAGGAAATAGGGAGACAGAGAGCAAGTGAAACGGACAGAATTTTCTGGTGCCACTGCCACCACCACGAAAAGCTCCTCACTCACTCCGTAACTCACTCAACTCTAGCTTTATTGCAAGCTTTACCACAACTACTCAAAATCCAGGAAACCTTTGCCTTCCCTTGATCGTACAATTTCTTTTTCCATAATATATTTCAAGCTTTTCCTCAATTCTCAAACTCTCAGTTCGTCAGTCTCAGAAACCAGAAAGAACATTGTATGAACTCGCTTAGCCAAGCAGGAGAGGCTGCCGTGGTGGCAGCAAGGCAATATACGCGAGGAGCTCACACAAGGTTGCCGTTTTACACTTACAAGCTGTGTAGTTGCCTGCTAACCACTCATGTAGCACCATTTACAATTTTGTGGCAAATAGAACCTATATAATATGCTCATGGGCTTCAGTTCTTGTATGAAATACGGCATTCATACATCCTTACATACCTTTAAGTGGACCAGGACCAACCTTTTTGGATATCTATCGATTCACTTAAATTATATCAAATCCATGTGCTTATTATCAAAGATAGATAGTTGCATCAGGTTACTTCTTCTGCCCATCTATGGCTCTAAAGAGACATCTTCTTTCCTAAATGTCCTCTATCTTGTAATTTTTTTTGTTTATTATTACACAGTATAAATTAGTGCTGCAGTAATGACACGTTTGAATAAAAAATACATTAAGCAACTCCATGCGGGAGTTTTACATATTAGCTAACTCCTTAAGATTTTAGGGGTATACGAAATAGCATCCATTTGTGGTCCCATCACATTCTCACACTTTATTTCTTCACTGTAGAATGATGGGCAGCAATGACGATTTTCACTTTCAGAATGGCATAAAATCAAAGCTTCATACAGTGTACATGATTCATGAGAATCTCTACAACTTTATGTAATCATGTGTACCATCCTACCATTTACGTACAGAGGAGCCCCTCCTCGTAAAACTATTGGGAGCGGAAACATTATTTTCACTGGAGTAATTTCCAACTTTAGGAGATAAAAGTGTGAAACTGGTGGCAGAGTCAAGGTGCACGGTGCCTAAAGCCTATCGAATAATTCGATGAGCTCCACTGTACAGTAATACATTGTGGATTGCTGTATTTTTTATGATTTTTCCTCTTGATTCCATAACCCTACAACACGTATAAACTTTCTTTTCATAGGCTGAATAGTTATCCAGATATCATATCCGTCACAATTTTGTCTGCAGATTACTTTCTTAGCCCAAGAAATAACATACGTACCAATAGAAATCCCCATTTCGTATCCGTTTCAGACCTCAGGCAAAAGACTGATGGACTCGCGGCTTTCATTTTCATCAAACTCCCAGTAACTTTCTTCTACTTTCCGACATCGTCAGCCAAAAACTCCGTCCAAGTCCAACTCCGTCGTAATAATACTATTACATGGACGTACATCATTTTTTCTTTTAAAGATGAACCTGGAAGAAAGGACGGAGAGAGCACAACTGATGTGAAATATTGGTAGGCCTTCCCTTCTAATGCAAACAATCCCGTTATGCATATAGTGTGTCAGCTAATACATTTTTGGAATGATATACATGTGATACGTATATGCATTCACACTTGCTTGTCTCTCATAGTAATGTGGTACACTTATTATCCCTTTTCCATTTGGAATTACGGACACATTTTTCTTGATATTTTGTACATTTCTTTCCTTTTTTCATTTTGGTATTGGTCTTTGTATTTTCAATGCCAAAAGACTTTTTCCGACAACACAAAGGGTAGATAATGTACACCACTCCGTCAATATATATGATGTTATGAGTTATAGTTTATACTCATCATCACGGGCAAGTGCAGTCATGATGATAATGAAAATAATGGTGGGAATACATTGTACATTCGTAAACGACAGAGGCAGAAGCAGAAACTCTATAACTGTAATAGCTTCCCATCTACACTTGAGTTGACTCGCATTTACAAAAACTTCTAATGCAAGCTTAGTTTCTCCGATCTCGCGTCAACATCAGGAGGGCAGAAACTTCTCGAATATTGATAAAAGTAATAACAAATACAACAGAGGAAATCCTCAGTCACACACTTGCATGAGTTCATGGAACAAGTCTTGACAATTTACAAAGCTTTGAGCGGAGACGTAGCACCAATGACAATGCCAAACATATACTACTTTGACGTGTGATCACATAGCATTCTATATCTAATAATTCTTACCATCATCTTCTTTCTTTTCACTCTCGCGTAGCATTTCATTTTCCATCAATTTCACTCGAAGACTCGGGTCCAGAATCTAATTGTAAGAAAGGATGAGCATTCTTCCTATTTATATATAGGGTGCTCTTGCCTTTTATCAAATGTGGAAAAGTCCATTAGACCACTGGAAAAATATTAATTTAATCTGATGCATATTGATTAAAAATTCGAAAGCAACGTTTATATTTGTAAGCCAGTTTCATCAAGTATACGCTATTATGTGAGTCGAGATAACTTAGTTTCAGGCAATAAGACCGAAATGCTCTTGTTTGTGAATCAGCTTTTCCCTCGCGAGATTTTGAAAGTTGTTTTCAGAAAGGACATCTGCAAGCTAGATTTTAGGTCACTATTGAAAGAGTTTTTCAAATGTATGCCCAATGTATTTTGTAATGTGATGACTGATGACTAAACTACTCGCATTTCGTTGGAATTATTGACAACTATGGTCGTCATATTAAGTTAGATTTATTTTTTTGGAAAATATTCTGAAACCTTAGGCATGATAGTAGAGGCGAACCCTTTCGCTCTATCTACTACACACTACACACAATAAAGCTACCAAAGCACTTTTCCTAAAATGTATAGCCACAATGATGTACTTATGCTTGCTAGTTAGAGTTATTTGCTCACCCCAATGGTTTCCTAAATCCTGCATCAAAACAAGTTCTGTTTACTATCTCATCATTTTAGTGAAGCATGGTGTACATATTCCTTTGAGAACAATGAAAAGGTGCTAAGTAGAAAAAGGTGAATTTTACTTTTTCATAATGTAATATTATCATTCCTATTATTTTCCCACTGATATTTAAAACGTCAGTCTATTGAGATTTTCTATGTATTAATTTACATTGCCCGGCGTAAAACTACTGGTACGAAAGCTGGGTTCTTTCACTTTATATTGATAGTCATGTAAGCGATCGTGTTTCGTGTCGCAATACGACAATTGTTCATTTACATTCGGAATCTAGATTTGATGTAAAGCGATACATATGCATGCGAAGCTTCAAAATAAAATCAAACCAAGACACATCTTCACTATGGCAAGGGAACCACAAAACCTCAATAAAATGAAAAGAAAACATCTATTTTAGATATGTTCTATGAATTAAGTCAACGTTATATCCAACCAACAACTCAGACGTCAGACCTCTTATTAATCGTCTTCGTCGGAGACAGTTTCGATTCCTGCGGACTTGCAAAGTGGCGTCTGTCAGTCTGTGAACAGAACAGCGTGTGTACCATTTGAGATTTTCGAAACTTTTTTCACGAATGAATATGCACGGTCAATAGCTTTTAAGAATTCTGGGATGAGTAAAATCGGAATGACCTAAAAGATCAAAGTCAATTTCTTTTTAAAAGCAAACTGTGGCCAACAATATATCAAAATAAACCCACCAGCAAGGCTCTACAATAACCACAGCGTGACCAATAATGGTGTTTTTGACATATAATTTTGACAATTTGGATACCTCAAAAACAGCTCGCTAGATGTATTGGGCTGGTGTTTTCGGCAATCAGCCTCTGATAGAATTTTATGATATCGGATGTCTATAAGAAAGAAATCTCTCGGGTCAAATGGTCAATTATTATGTACAATTTATATTTTTATGCTCGTAAAATGCATGTTACTATGCACCTAAAGGTACATATTAAGAAGGCTTTGCATCGCGTCGTCTGTCTGTCAACACGATAACCGTTTTACTTTTTGAAATATTCTGACATCACCATTAGATAACGTAGGTCAAGTTGGAAGATGAGTTTGTAGTTGGGTTATCTGGGACACGGGAACAAAGTCAAATGATAAGGTCAACCAATATGATAAGCGTCACATATAGCTTGTGATATATCAATCGAAATGTATGCTGTGCTAAATATGCACCGCAAATTCAAGTCTGAACTTCCGAACATGTTCAAAGGTCACAATTAATGCTTCAAATGACCCACATGGCTTGTGATATATCATTCATAATTTACTGCAGTGTTGGTTATAGATATGAATTAGACAGTCAAACCAGTCGTTTCGAACAGGGTCAAAGATCATGCACTTTCGTATAACACACTTGGGGTATGATATATTAATCGAAAGCTACTTAATAGTTGATTTCGATTATGGCGCCCAAGTCACAAATTACGTAATAGTAAATTCTAAATGTACATCTCGACTTGCCCGGTATATTCGTGTATCACATAGGAAGGTCATAGGTAACGTTACGTGAATTCTTTGTATTCTGTATTTTAGCTATGTTTTGCTTAAAACCACTAGGGGTGGCACGCTTAGATTAAACTAATTGTGTAGCAGTTTTCCAGTTAAAAATGGCTCGTGTTTCAGTTTTTGCATAACACAAAATGCGTGACTCCAAACTACATTAAGTTAACACAAAGAAACAGAAGTAGCTTTTATTGGCGTTGGACACAGACATGAAGTTGTAGCTCAATTACTGATTTATTAATGAGATTTTGCTTCCTCATTAAAATGATTGATACGAGAAAGAATAGAGCACAAACTACTTCTCTACTCACCCTACTGCACAATGAAGTTTGTGTAAATCTAAAATTTAGGTTAGTTCTTACAACAAATACTTTGATATCGTGCAATAGAAGTGGCTATTGGTCAATACAGGATGAAATGGTTATTTCGAGTGAAACCTAATTCCTGTGGCATTATAGACAATTTTCATATTCAATGCTCATTACATGACAACTATGCATTAATATTATTACCTCATATACGAAGAATGAGCCCGACATCCACATGAGACACTCTTGCTCCAACATATATATATATATCTGCCTGCCAAGAATAGTGTTCGTCAAACTTGTTCATTGGAGTCCGCATAGATTTCACTCTAGTAAAGTGGGGATTTAATGATGTATGACAAATCGATACAAGAAGTTAATATGAAAGGTCAAAAAGTAAACTGAGCTAGGAAGAGAAGAGTATCAACTAAAGCAAAAACCAAGTAAATTAAATGAACCTCGATCTAAATCGCAGCAGCACTAAAATACAATTATGCACAAAATTACAAGAAACGCTGTATCATCTTCAACTCAATAGGAGCCCATCTAGCAGCATTTAGTTCGTGGTCATAATTGCAAAATAACATGCAGCGAGACCATAGTTTCGTTTGTTATTAGAGGGCTCTAGACAGCATGCAAGCAGGCACTCGTTAATTGTTTTTATACAGACAAATCGGCTAAACATAAAAATTTCCACTAAAGCTTCTCCTAAACTGCGCAAAATCTGGACGAACTATGAACGAAAACAAGCATTTTCCCATAATGAATTATTTCATAATACAATCCCTTTATATCTCTGAATAAATAAATGTACTCGATGCTATGCCAATAGCTGTACTTGTACAGTATAAAAAAATTCACATGAGCGCTAGCCCATTCATGTACCATAACATGCACTCCTAACAGACGGTTAGCTGATTAATTTTGGCCCATAATATTGAAGTATGTCAGCTATCCAAAAGTGATTTTTAGTGTGGTTGCACCTTTCGTAACAAAGTTGAATGTATTGTGTATAAAAGGATATGTGTATGTTTGACTTTCTTTTTTATCTCGATTCAAAATTCGACCACATGAACCTCTGCAAAGCAAAGCTCTTGATAATGATAAAAGTGGAAAGACTCAAAGCAAAAGGCAACCATATCAAAGCGTCACACATACTTGTGTGTGTAGAAAGAGCTCTCACTCAACTCAAACCCACTTCTGGAGAGTTACTTGACTTTTTCGGAATTTTGTTCTTGTACTAAAATATCTTACACACAGAGAGAGAGAGAGAGAAAGAGCCGTAGTTTATATCAGCGTAATAGTAAGGAAGCAGCAAATTCTGAAAGTTTATTAAAATGGCCCTTTTCCAAAAGTCTTAGTAAAATCAGACAAAGAAGTTGAAAAAAATGCTTTTTACTACGAGATCACAAGTAGTGTGGTTAAATAGTTTCACTCATATCCACACATACACACACATGCATATGCATGTGTATTATGCACAAGAGACGCCAATAAAAACGAAGCAGCACATGTATGTAAGTAATGGGTTTCGTATCAAAGGTTCAATCGCAATCTACTATATAATGAAGGTAAAACTACCTAAGTAGAAAAGTGCAAGGCAAAGACATAATATACAACAGAGTTTTTCTCCTTTAAACATGTAAAAAGTAAGTCGAAGGAATAAAAGACTCTATTATTACATTGATGAAAGTTAGTAGCTCTACTTACTGCTAGCATTACCACGCGCTATCACTACAATATTTAGAATTTCTAAATACTTGCTTTTAGACTTATTTATATGTAACTTGCATACATACGTCCATACTGGCTCCCTTTAACTATGTTGCATATACCCATTTTTTTGCCTACCTTTTCGGAGGGTTTCATTCTGAAGCGTATACAAAATACTGATTATGTATGTATGTATGCAACCAGTGAAACTATATGAGCTACTTAGATTTCTTCTCCTGCATTTATTCCTTCCATGTGGATGACTGTTGTTGACGATGAAAAAAGTAGCCGACCAACTATTGCTCATTTCAACTTTTTTTGCTCTTCCTTCACTTTACTTTCCAACTTTAACTTTCTAACTTGTCGTCATCTCCTTCTGTCTTGAAATATAGGAGCTGACTACACAAAAATTGTAGCTTCTAATTTATATAACACAAAACCAGATTGGAACTGGTCGAGCAAAGAAAGAAAAGGCGAAAGAAAAAAGAGACGCAATGAGAGATAGATGTTATATATCGGAAGAAGCAGAAGAAAAAATAGAGAAGAGAAACATAAAAATTGGATACTCTCTTGTCTGTTTTGCTCTCTTTCCATATAACAACTCTCCACTAATACGTTACGGACGCTCACTTATATACTTTAGTGAATGAGTGTATCTTTTGTGGCATTGAAGGTGTATTATGTTGTTCTCGCATGGCAGCGAGAGCGGCTGGTATGGTATGCCTCATTACGGAGGTGTGTATCTATGTATGGATGTAAGTACATACATCACATTCTTGATGACCTATGTACATTTTTACATTTATAACTCATCCGTTTTTTTCTTCACAAGTTTGAAGATGTGTATATGAAATTGTGCATCGCTTTCTATATAAATGTACTGACAATGAGAGACAGTAAGAGGAACAAGACATGGAGAAAATCTCGTCTTTCCTTGTCTCGTTCAGTTTTCAACACTGCATACATACGTTGTATAACTATACACTTACCTTTGAGAAAAGAAAGGCCGGCAAAAAATACAGAAGAAAGAGATAGAAAAGAGTAGCGTGCTTTTGCTAAATTCTGCCATACATCACTTACCTCTTATGCTGAACTCTTGCTTCTCCATGTTTTACTGGAAGAGTTTGTTAAGAAAGGGGCATGAAGAAAGCGTCCTCACTATACAAAAGGATGTGTATGTTAAACTATAAAATGTAACGATGTAGCACTACTTCAGTTGTACATCATACATAATACGAATTTCACTTGTTCCCCTGCCGACCATGAGTCTTCTATTTTATACCTTATCATCGTTTAGCGGAACAGAAAGGCCGCTTTAGCACTATTGTGCCTCTGGGAAGTAGGTAAATCTTTTCACTTTCATCAACTAACTTATCTATCAGTGCGGTGATGGTAATGATACTGTAATATCTCCCAATCCTTTTGTCAGGAAATACTGATTTGTTTCAGAATTCTAATTTTCTGCTGCAATCTCCGTTTCGGGTACTAAGAGGCTTATGTAGTACCGTTAAAAAACGATGCATTTTCAATCAGTTATGCGTCAAAAAAAAGTATGCACTTCCTTACATATTATGGCAATAAGGTAGGGGTAGTGTATTACATTTTCCATTCGTGATCATGGATTTTCCTTTCCATTTACTTAGCCAAGCCAATGCCCAACTTCAATTTCTTGTCGGAGACATTTTAAGAAAATCAATATAGGGAGCATGAAAATTTTGAGAATGCATAACTCTGGAACATGATTGGCTGAAAATAAGATGACGAAGACGGTTTCCGATTTGTGCACAATCTTGAGCGGAAGCATGCTATCAGCTCAAGTATGTAGGATCATTATAAAGGACAATTCATAATCAGATAACTTGTCCAATCTAAATCTAAAATATTATTAATATGGAACGAACATGCTTGCAGTGTGAGTCCCCGGCCCGTCATAATAATATAAAGAAAGGGTCCATCTTTAATATTATGGCTGAAAGTTTGTGGTTCAATGCTTGTGTATCGACATAAAGCGCGACCATCTATAAAGTGTGCATAAACACCAGATATACATATGTAGCAAAAGGTCTGACTTTGATACGTTTAGCCATAAATTACATGCATGAAAGTCATTTTGTGTTGAAACAAGGAGGAATAATCAATGACTGTGTGGTAGTACAGTGTTGTTGAAGTCATCTACTAGCAGACTTGTGTGCTGACTACCGACTACTTTTCTGCTTATGCTTGTTCTCTCTCTCTCTCTTTCAGTCAGTGTGATTGTGAATTTGGTCTCGACAGAATTTTCCGAGGGTTACAAAAGCACAAGTGAAACTATAACCCAGACTGAAGCATTAAAGGGAGCTCTAACAGAACATAAATTTTAGGGAAACTGTAGAAATTAGAAAGTTTGGCCAGTTTTTGGGATGAGATGAAATAAAATGAGATGAGCGAAGTGGAGGAGCGAGCATACTATCACCACACCACTGTTCCTATTTCCACCACTTATTTCTACCAACTTCTACTCCTACCACACGTTGCTCAAGTCTTCTGCTTATGTGTGTATGTGTGTATAAGGAAATTTGAGCAAGCGAATGTATGAAAGTGAGGGAGAGAGAGAGAGATAGAAGGGGAGAAAAGCAACGACCATTGCTATGTACGTTTTCATAATAGCATTGGTATCCAATCGCTAGTAATCAGCAATCAAAACAAGTCTAAGCTGTCTCTCATATTATTTAAGCAGTCAGTTGCAAACTCAAAATGTTCCAAGTATTTATAGCTCATTTTATACACATATATTCATTAAATGTATGCATATAGTTCAGACATGTATGTGGGATGAGATGTCGGATCCATATTTTTGCTCATAAATGCAGATACCAGTTCCACCAACATTTAATAGAGTTTTCAAATTATATTCCAACTGTTAAGCCGGAATATGAAAAACAAGGTTTTATGCACACGTCTCCATGTATTTATCTATGCATGTTTTCTCCTTTCCTTGCAGATACACGCAAATCTTGCTGTGCCTAATATGAATTTTAATACCATGCATACTCTAGGATGAACCTGGAAAACACGATTTTCAGAGGAGCAGTGAAAACTTACTCCATGAGAAATCAGTCTTTCAAGAACCTCCTTATATTACTTTTCACCATACCATAATAATATGATTTTCAAGTCAAAAGCATATCAACAATAAAACGGCATACCCAAAATTTGAACTATTTTATAATATACGAGTCAATACCCCCGTATAAAACCTTTTACAAACTGTACATGCTCCCAAATATACCTACGCGTCCTAGGAATGAGTAATGATTTCAGAGAAAGTGAGAGTGAGATAGGAAAAAAGGACATTCATCGTGCGATGGCTCATGTAACCATATGAACTGCTGTGTATCCAGGATGTTAAATTACAGGAGGCAAGCAGGTATGTACATAATTCATGGTATAAACACAGTTGCGGTGTAATCCGTCATGTAACGAGGATGGGAGTATGTATGAAGCAAATTTGCTTACAGCCTCAAAAACTAGCGTATTACTGATAAAAGTGTACAAAATATGCGTTTACGTTACATGATATTTCATATAATGTGAGCTGATGTACAAAAGTACAAACTACGTACAAAAAGCTCCCAACCTCCCACTCACCGATTCACTCTTTTTTTGTTATGCTTATTTGCAGTTTTTAGTCATTAAACAGTACATTTACTTTTACACTTGCATGTACATAAGATTCACTAAACAACTAGGTATCTATAAAATGAGAACAAGCTTCCTTCATCTGACAAACATGCATGTAGCGCCAAGAGCTCCGACATCCATATTCATAAATTGGTTATTAGTTCAGCTGGATAATCTTTATACAAGCATATCACATTATATTCACTTTAGATATACTACGCTATTGTATATTCATGATGGCTAAATGGTTTTGATGCATATTATAATTTCTAGACTTTTTACTATTATATCATCATCTGAAAGCTAACGCAAAAAACTGAAGGACTGAATCCAAAAATCTAAACTGACCCGTAAGAACGCTACGTTAGAAAAACTCTGTAGCAGAGAAAGAAAGAAAACGATTCCATTGTAGCTGAGAACTACCAAGTACAACGACAGGGACATTATTTTTCGTTATCATGCAGGCTTATCGTTATCATTATATCGCAATTAAACAAGTTTGTTATATGCCTACTATTATGGATTCTCGTGTGCACGTGGGGAATGTACATACATACCTGAACGTTTAGATTCCCACAAAATGCCTGCTATAAGGCTCAGTAGTTCTACCCGAGTAGGTATATGTATGAGCTATGCATGTGTCTATGCTTTGTTTCAAATATTTACAATTTTATACGTGAAGATGAAAGTTACAGCGTCATTTGCACTCTAGCTGTATTTCGTGCATTATAATAGGTTCATGCAAATTACGTTGCCTTCAACAAGCCACATCAATGGAGCAGAGTTTATAACTTGACTTTGGTGATTCATAAGTATAGCCCTATAGAAAATAATTCTTATAGCTTTTCAGTTTCACCAACAACGACTTCAATAAATATGAAAGTTTACATGGATGTGTATAATATCAACAGTAATGTTGGATGCTTTTCTTGCTCATCCATTTCCTACATGTTCATGGCTTGGTTGAACAAGTGATGACTTTCTCGATCAACAACACGTTATTCCTCTCTCACTCACTAGCACACACACTCTTTCACTGGCTCAATTCAAACCGTAAATGTTTCTGCGAGAAGCAAGATGACTGCAACGAAATTATATGAAACCTACATAAATGTAGCATCAGCATAAGCTCCTACATAGCGGAGGGAAGCTCAATAGAAATATAGCATTATGTATGGAGGATGAGAGTTGACTGAGAGTTGAACTGTTGGATGTGCTACGTCGAGGAATAAATTTTGTACTCATCTCCTGACCATCATGTAGACTCGTAGCTTGCATGTACAGCCTGCTGTCATTTTCTTCGCAAATTTAGTTCTAAAAACCTTTTAGTGCATTGTGTTTTCTGAACAGACTATGTAAGCGACTCCATGAATGAATATTGAGCTGCTATTTCAACCTCAATTCATCGTCAACATGACTGTTTATATTCACATTGAAAAGACTACCCATTTTACAAAAAATATTCCCCGTGTAATTGCTGTTCAGGGCTCAAAAATACGTATGACAAAATATCTTACAACGACATATTTTTATTTATTACGAAGTGTAGGTATCACATTTTAGAAGAAAGAAATTACATTACATCGGATTGCAATCCATTATGCTTTGTCTTTACGTAATTAAGGTGGTATGACGTAAGCAAGTTGGTAATTTCTATTTTTAAACTTACCAAATTGCATCACCTGATCAAAATTTTAATGCGCAGATAATTTAAAAACTAATGACTTTTCTGAGATATTTTCTAATGTGATATACTAAGGGCTCATTCGACGTCAAGATTGCCGCATGGCGTGATTGTGAACAATTGGATCATTGACCCAATTGAAACTGGTTTGATAGACTATACACATAATATATATTATTTTATGGAGACAGTGTCAATCCAGTTCCACACCAATATAGTTGCCAACGTGATAGATTTAATTGCTAACTTTTCCATACATGTGACAGTCAATCGAAGGGTAGAGCATTTCACTTGCAGTTACAAAGCTAGTAGAAAAACTTGTGTGTTAGTGCGGTGAAGAATGGAAATAAAATGTTGTGGGCGCTTTTTATATCTATGAATATATACTTGAGCATGTACATTGTGTTCTAAAGTAAGCTTTACATTTTTAGCCACGTTTTGTTTCCACTGATTACACTATTGTCATGTTGCGCGTAATTTTCTTCTCATGTAGAGAAAGAAAGTGAATTTGGTATAATACAGTGGTATTTGGCAGGAAGCCTTACAAATTTCAGAGACAATGAAAACTACAGACACTTCATTTCTAAAGTCTGGGTTTCATTAGAATGGGTTTTGCCACATAATAAGTATGTACAAAAGGGAGATATAACAAAATTCTTGGTGCACTCTTTGGGCTTCTTGTTTTTCATTTCACCTGGCACTGCATCATAACTATAGCTTTTCAATTTAGATTGAGTGATAATGGAATTTCAAAGGCTTTCTCAATCGATAAAAAGCACGAGTTTGCTTCAGCTTTCCACATTTACAATGTATCTGGTTGAAAAAGTTACACGAACAAAGTTGTGAATCCCGTGTAGACATGGGACTCAATCTAAAAATCTATGTACGTGTACGTAAGCATGTTACTTGCTAAAATGCTTAGAAATAGATTTTAGTGAAAAATATTTTAAAATTTTTTCCGAGTACTCAAACGCTCCCTTGTTGTTTCCGTCGTGGAGCTACGTGAAGTGCTACTTAAGGCTGGGTTGGATGTTAGATGGAATCGAGATTGTAATATAAATCAAAGTTGCTTTTGTGCAGTGTGTGTACTTATGTGTGCAAAGAATGAGCATTACTCTCCCATTCCAGTTCAGGAGTGGAGAACCGTTTCCATTATCTTAAACTATGAATATATACCTGCTCATCGTTATGAGTACGACTTTCTTCTGATTCATTCCATATTCCATGTTTTTGTAGCATCTTTATTTCCAAGGTGGAAAGGGATCTCTAGTCTTAAGTTATGATATGAACTTACTTCTAATCGAATAAACTGAAAGGAAAGAAGATGAAAAAAGATTTGCAGAAAGTTCTAAAATTATGATATATTACATTTTCTCCTTCATCATAATATCTATAGGATGTAATGAAAGCGGTCCTGAAATATTAGGTTTATGGAAGATATACTACATTTGTGAATATATTCGGCATGGATAGAATATGTAAGTAAAAAGTAATAATACAAAAAATAATGCCGAGAAAGTATAGAAGGAATGCCGAGCCCAAGTTTGTCGACTACATGAAAAAATGACCGACGGACTAGTTTTTCTTCAAAAAATGCCTTCTTTGTTGTTGACTCCTGAGAAGTGATAATATATCCATTTCTAATAATAATGGCCATGATAATAATAATGCCACAGCATCACTTTTCCCTCTATATATTGTACACACATATAATATACAAAGCCATGTTACACCGAAACTCGCTACAAAAATTCTTGCAAAAGATAAATGTTGATGGAAAGGGAGCATCTCGAAAAACAAGTGGAAGTAGTATATAAAATATAATGTCTTTGCATTTATGTCTGGAGCAAAAGCAAGCGTGTGTGCGTAAAAGAAAAGAGAGAGAGAGGGAAAATGAAAAAAAAGTAATACTAATACCACCTTACACATATGAAGCTAATGTCCAGCAAGTGGAGAAAAAGGGAGTTGAAATGAGACGACACAGAGTGAGAGAAGAGAGAGGAGGAGACTCTAAGGAGGAGGTCGAGGACGGCGAGAAGGAAATGAGAAAGATGACAAAAATTGAGGAAACCGAACTTTGGTGCATGCATCTATGAATGACTTATCTTTATATGAAATGTTGTATTTTACTTAAGTTAGCAGTCACTGGGAGCTGCAAGCTTCATAGGAAAAGCTTGATATTTATATGAAGCAATATTATAAGCCATCAACGATGGAAAGGTTTACTACACATTTTCAAACTATATCGGCACGATTATTATAAGCCAGCTATAGGGAACCGTTCCCGTCGAATGTCGAGTGGACGATGTTTCTCTTTGCCTCTTTCTCACAATGTAAAAGCTATACTGCTGAGCTGAACCAAGCCCTTGCTTTCTTTTCTCTCTTAAAACCTCGACAGAATAGGAATATCAAGCTAAGCAAAGAAAATGAGGGAGTAAGATAGGTAGAGGCATATTCCAATATGAAATACTTATGAAAGCAATAGCACTTGCTCATAACACAAGCAACCGCGTCGAGAACCCAGAAATATATGCTGTCCAACTCATAAGGTGAAGAGAAGGAAAAAAGAAACGATCATCATCATCATTGCCGTCATCATCATCATCATCATACTGATTCTTCTGAAATACCCAAAACTGAAATTTGATGTACGATTATGCTTTATACCACCTAAAATCTTGTGCTTCCGACGACTCATGCTAGTTTCTTATGCATACCTCACTGAAATACATTTCAACTGAGTACATTTTTCATTTTCATCGGTTAAAAATGAGCGAACACAGCTCAGCGCAGTGGTTTTGCCAGCTCCTTCCTTGATTAATAATCATTAATAATTTTACAGAGAGCTTTTAATTGTTTCATGTTTTCCTTGGAATTGCTTTCAGTTGTCTTAAAATACTTTTAAACAATGCATAAGTATATGGTGGCCATTGTAAATCGTGGTAAACACAAGTACGCACATAATGTATGTGTTAATACACATCCATTCCGTACGTTTTGGTTTAAGTCATTGTCTGAATTCCCGGAGACGAGTAAAGAGAAAAAATGGGCGGAGAGGAAAGCAAAACAGTGGAATATTTGGAAATTAATGCTTATTAAGGACGGAGAGATGAGATGTGACGCAACGAAGAAAAAGAGTGAACTAAACAGAAAAGGAATGAGTCCACGACTAAGGAGTGATCCAAGAAACGGGAGGAGTGAAGACGAATCAAAAATAATACGTGAGCTTTATTCTTCTTTCTATCCCTACGTCCAATTATATCAGAAGAACGTATCACATTCTCATCGTACAATTTTGAAAGTTATGAAAGAAGAGAGAGAACAGAGAGTTAACAAAAACGGGGGGAAAGTGGACGGGCATCGAAGATATTGATCGACTCAAGAAATATTGCCCTTTATTTTTTCATATCTATATATAGATGGATCTATGATATACTCATATATTATTATTATGATACATAGTTGATGCGTGTAGTAATATTGTTGTCTGCTTGCCTATAATAAGTGTGGTAGCGCACATTGTAAGTTTTTTTTTGTATATGAAATCCACTTTACAGTGTGTATTATGACAACGGTGCCCCAAACATGTATTTATTATGCTGTTGTATGTGTGTGTGGAACTAGTGGTAGCGTTGAGGATACTCGGCAACTTTTTTTCGCTCTCTCTTCGTCCAATGATGTTATATTAGTTATATATGGTTAAGCTGCTTCTAATAGCGCTTTCCATTGTCGAGACTTTCTTTTCTTTTCTCTTGTGTAGCTGATAGTTGTAAACTCACTAAACCGAATGTGGGCATATGTATCCCCCTTTATCGTTTACTCCACTTGCTCATTTTTTCCATAGATTTTTTTCCTCAAGTTAATGAAAATTACTCCTGTCCATTGCATTCTCCAGAAAAGGAAGAAGTCGAAGAATTACAAGGAAAGAGGAGAAAAGGAAAAACCTAAAACATTGGAAAGGCCTGTAAGCTTATAGAGACCTGAGCATAATATTATTCGCTTTCATACAATTTTGCTATGATGATGATTTGAGTATTAAATGTATCAAACCCAAGACGAGAAAAACATAATGACCATAGCTGTTATACGTTTGTTTTTAATAAGTTCAACCTTTTTTATATCAATCCCAAACTGGCAGGTAGATATATAGTTTCTTGGACTCGTAGATAGTAGCCTTCTAGGAAAAGGAACAAAAACAGCGTACACCACTTGAATCTGGATTTATTAATGTTGAGGACATAGCTAGCCTCTTTTTTTATTATGGTTCATTAAAGTACAAATGCCTTTATGGTAAAGTTATAAGAATAATGACCGCTTTCCCTTTCTGAAAGTAATCGCAATTGCACAAAAATCTATTTGGAGACCCTCCACAGAAGCAAACATTGACAAATACACCAATGTACGTATAAGCATTAGTTTCATGTGCGTTTACATTTTCGTATACAATTCACAGTCCAGAAATATACATATATATACATATTTATTCTTCAGAATTTAAAAAATGCTAGTTAAGGTTTGTGATTAAGACCGAAAATTACCTAAAGGGGAAAAGTGACTTTCAAATCCTTAGAAAGCAGTGTATTTACATTAATGGAAAATCCAATTAATTAAATACTATCCTGTGATTAAGTAAACATCAGTACGAGAAACCAGTATGCATAGCCTCTTTTCTGTGCAAACGATGTTGCGGAGTTTTAAACTATGGCGTTTAGGAAACACAATCGCCGTCTACTGTGCTGACTATGATGTAATAGCAATTTCCCACGTAAATTTGGGGATTATTTTTGAGCTCGAGGCTGTCATAATGATGTGAATTATTAATTTGGATCCATTATTAGAAAAAGTGTAATCTTCCTTTCCCTCATGTACGTACATTCTATCTGTTCATAATGACGCAAGAAATTACAGTTGGTCTTTATTCAACTAAAACCTGAAACGGGCCAAGATAAATCTTGGACAACGTATTTAAGTTTTCACTTGGTCGCATTTGCTATCATTTCCTACATTTTTGCTCACAAGCTATCACAGCCCATCTCCACTTTCGATCTGATTCTAGCCTAGAACAGTGGAACAGATTATTATTGGGTAAATATTCAGGGAATAATGGAACACCAACAGACGCTCGCCATATCATTCATCTGATAGATTAAGAAAACGAAGAAAAAAAATCATCAAGGGAAAATAGACAACTCTCTGAGCTCTGATCAAATTATACTCCCAAAATTTTAGTCTTCCTCCTATTTTTCGTGAGATATTGAAGATTGGCTTTTTCGTCCATTGTAGTGTGTATATGGCTCCATCCATCCATCTTTTCAATGATGATAAGGATTAGGAAAAAGGGTTTCTCGGGAAATTATATCTAAAAGAAATAAGATTCTGTACACAGTTAAATAACTGAATCAGAGAAGTAAATATTGCACAAGGAAACAAAATCATTCGTTTTATTCTTTACCATATACACAGACCATGCTCGGAATAGGGCGGAATTCAGGTATATACACTGTGCACCTACGTATATGAGAGATCTCGTTTAGCTTATTTTTTCCGTATTGCATATTAGTCGGAAATGAGAACATGACATTATATAATACAACTGAGAAGCAAAGAAAGACATGAAACAAGTGGAAGTGTATATTGAGTGAAGATTGCTCAAGGGATTTTTTCCTAAATAACAAATACATACAAAAAAAGTGCACACAAGTTAACTTTTCGGTAGAAATAAGCAGTTACCGATTTTTTTGTTTTCGTTTCTTTTTCTTGTCTCTCCCTCCCTATTTCTTTTTATTCCCACCAGTTAGTTTTCTGATAACTTTATTCTATGAAACAAAAAACTAATCTTTGACAAGTATTTGCTCAAGCTTCAAGTCGAAGGATTTGTATTCTCGAATTATTAAAAGTATAAAGAATGTGGAACATCATTTTGAGCCTGTTACACATACGTAAACTTCAAGAGAATCGACAATCAAAGTTTTTACAGCAATGGCAATACTCTCTTTAGCTGTACTGGCACAGTTTGAAATATTCGCAAACATTAATTTGGTTAATACTACATACATGCATACAAGTACACAATAATTTGAATAGAATTTGAAGAAAATATGTCTCGAATCTCATATAAATATAATATAATTTTTGCTTCCGTCCCTGTCAACTTTCTCTATTTTCAACCTTCTCCACACATGGAAAATGAACTGCTTTAGAAAACAGAGCCCATATTTATTTATGTGCATTGGATGGTGTCATATGTGAAGTTGGTACATACAATTTTTACTAGGATTTACGCATCCACACTGCACATTATCTATGTGTTTGCAAGTCTGCTGTGTATCGAAACTAGTTTACGTACAAGTAGGTGTTTGCATTCTCTCGTTTTCCTGTAATAGTATAATAGTTTTGTGCATTGAGAATCTGTTTAAAACACATATGCATACTGTTAATGTATAACTAACTATGAAAAAAGGGAGAAAGGAAGGAAAAAGAAGCAAACAGGATGTTATAAAAGGGCAGTAAGCCACTTTTCTCACTTCTCAACTCCATCTGTTTCACATTGAAATTTATGTTTTCTGCTTTCCTTGTTCTTTTTTCTTTTTCCCTTCTCCTTTAAGTTCTGCCTCTTTTCTCTTTATACTTTCATTCATTCAGCAGACTTTCCTTTTCAGAAAAAGATATATAACTTTGCTCCTCTCGTAAATTGTATACACACATTCACATCAAACAGGCATAGCATACGGCCACGTTCCTCTCCAAGATTCATTTGACTCGTCTTCTGCTGTAAAGGTGTTAAATAAAAGCATTACCACTCCAAATGGTTCAAACAAACCCCTCTAAACGGTACACACACAATATGTAAATCTCCTTTGAAAAACAAACACGGACTATGTACACATATAGTATTTCATGTTGGAGAGATTTTTCTCCGGCAAAAGAAAACTGCTCGAGTAGACCAGTATCTACATTATTTACATTGGCATTTTTCCGTGCGTTCCACTGCAATCTGTGTTCGGCCCTTCGGGAATTATATAGGTACCCTGAGATAATGAATGAGTATGGACGATAAATTTTTACGATGCCCCTTTACACTGCAGCTACTTATTAGTAGAAAATGAAAGCTATAAAATGTTGCATACATTTCCACCTTTTGCTTCATAAAGTTTCTTGGCAGATGTGCTACACTGGAAAAATATAAAAAACGCAATGACGCAGTTTTGAACACATGAAAATGAAATATAAAGCAAAACACTTCACAGCTAAGGTCAATAAACACCAACGTTATGTTCTGACAACTATTTAGTGATGTAGTTAAAGATTAAATAATTCAGAATTTTAGTTTAACGTTAAAAAATAAAAGTCATTTAAAGGAGAACTAACGATAAATGCTGCTGGTGTAATTTTATGTGTTTAGAGCATTACATCCTATTACACAGTAACGACATTTTAAACGCATCACATTTTGATGATTTATGAATCACTGCATTATATTAATTCATTGAAGGCAGCTACGATCAGTAGCCGCTTATCTGTGATATGTGTTTTTACTTACATCGCCTTTGTAATAAAACAGGTGGACAGAAGATGGGATAAAGTTGATAAACAATAAAGAATTTTCATTTTCAAAAATTTGGAAAACGGCCGACCCGTGCATAAAAAATGGAAACAGATTATCGTGTGCCGACTGCGGGCCTTTGTATTATGTGTCCGAAATGTTGCTATCAGCTCAAATGAGGCACGTATGGTTTAATCCAAACAGTTGAACAAATGAGAAGGATTTTTTACGATAAACTTGACTGTCAGAAACCTACAGCTTGGAGTTTTGAGCTTGTAATCAAAGGCACATTTTATAGATTTATACTTGTTTTTTGTTACAAAATCCTTTCGCACAAAACCGTTACTATTTGGATACATCCCCTTTTATTTTTCATTTTTCTACTTATATTTTCCAACAACAAAAGCAAGTAGTGCGTTAACAAGTATAACTTGACGACTAGAGACAAAGGGGAAGCCAGGAAAAAGGCCTAGAATTACTGATAAACCATTCCTTTGGCCAACTGGTTGTCGTGTGTCGTGCTCTAGGATGGATACCAATAAAATAAGGAAAATAATAATAATAAACGAGCTTTTGTGTAAAGTTACTGTAAAAAAGGAACTAATCTGTTGAAAAAAGGTTGTCTTCATAACTCCGTAGATTTGGAATGCAGGGAATAATAAAAATTTTATTTATTTTTTTTTTGGAAAAAAATCATTTTCTTGTGCAAATCTAATATATACTTGTATAAGCTGATTTTCATTGGAAAAAATTATCAAGGAGACCCTTTGAAATGGGCACGTGTTTGCTGGCAGATGTTTTTCACATAAATGTGGAAAATCCTTGTAGGGTCCCCATGCCCCTTTGATACAATTTACAGTGCCTGCTCAAACATTTACTGCATGTATTGAACAATTGTAAAGCAAGTGTTCGTTCTTATATATGCAATAGGATCGAATGGAGAAGGGTCTTTTTCAATTTATTGATGATATATACGTGTACATTCGTGCTACTGAAACGACGAAAAATCCTCCACCACAGGCACCTTAGACATCCAGCCGCATGTGGAATTAAAAGTTCTGAGAAGAGTTAAAGTGAGAGTGAATGGTTGGTGCACTCATGCATTTTATTTGGAATAAAATCATCTTAACAATGGAAGTACACATGTCAGTATAGCTGAAAGCAACGTATTTAAATATTTTTTCCATAGATAAAAGTCCAGCGCTGGGTTACACACTAGATTAATTTACAGTTTCAGTGAAAAGAGGTTGCATGCTTTCCGAAACAGTTTCCCTAAAAATCAGGAAAATACTCAAAAACTGCCTGAAGGAATATCCATAAGTGTATGAACATGAACCCATGCTCAATTGTTAATTTTTTTTGTAGAATATCATTTATGGTAGGCATGAGAAAATCCCCCGTTTGAGTTTGAGTAGTGAGCAGCAGCGGATACATAAGCCGTCTCCTTCCTCTCGATATAAGTATGCATATATGTGAACCCATTTATTTATGAATATTACATGTGCATATCCAATATAACCATCTTTCATTTATTCCCACTCCACTTGTAACATATTCCATTCAAAAATTATTTTTACTTGAGTTAACGAATTCCCAACTAGCAGGATAAAATTGGGAGAAAATGTGTATCCACTTTGAGTGAGTGCATTGCACTGCTGCAATTTATGCATAATATTTATATTACTTTTTCGTTTTCATATAAGTAGGGTAAAGACTGCTTGATACTGGAACAACACTTGTAATAAACGGAATCGGAATGCACAAATTTTGCCATTCTCCACATTGATGATAATATACTATTAAACACATATATGGGAATCTATGTACACAAGCATGTGGCATGTCATCCGTGCGTACGCTCTAAGTCTACTTTACGAGAAAAGACAATAACAATGGGAGAGCCTCTTCACAAAAGCCAGCAAAATTTTTGTTCAAATGAAACATTATGACTGAAAAGCTGAGGAAGAGTACCGAGACCTTCGAATTCAATGAGTTTTTTGCTGCTTGATTTACCTAAACCATGAATGCATACTACATTATTTCCCAAAAATGATAAATTCATATTTTTACAGTTAGTTAGCATATTGAAGAAACTTCCCCAAAAACGAATGCGGCAGATGTCCGATGAGCATTTTGTGGAAAAATATGGATGGATGAATGAATTGAAAAACCTTTTTTCCCGAATTCTCGTAAATATTCAAATTTGCATGTACGTGTGTATGTACCCTATGACACGCTTTCGACAGCATTTCGAATGCTTTAAAACCATGTTTCATGCATAAATAAGAACATGGTAACCGAAAATTATGCTTGAGCTTCTTCTTTTATAGTGTATCATTATTTGAAAGCAAGGGCTTGAATAGAAGTTTAATTTTGAATTGTCACACAATTCCGTCATACATGTTAAGGAAATCTTTCAGTAACCTCTGATTAAGGAAAGCCGTTCTTGTATATCCTCAATCCGAAAATACTCCCTGATGTATTGTTGGTGGAAAGAAATTGCCTGTTGTTTGAATCATTAAGAAAACAGAATTAGAACCCGCTCGACTGTAGTAGTGGTTATTTTCTTTCATCTTCAACATCAACTTCATTTTCATAGAAAGGCTTTCGAGAGGAAAGTGAGTTTTGTGTTGCTCAAGCACACGCTTCATTACCGCATCTAGACAGTTTCCGTAATGAAAATTAAAGGACAGCAACGTCATGTATAGTCATCTAATTGCCGGGCTTTTGTAAATATCAAAAATTACATGTGTGTGTTGCCCGCAGTGAAGTTTTGATTTCACAAACCTGCACATGCATGTGTACACATTGTATGTTTATCAAAGTCTTTGAGTAGTTGTTGAGACTGAAGTTAACTGCAATTTTCTTGAATTCATAACGTAAGCAGTTTGATGAAGTCATTAAATACATTCATTCATTACACTCATTCTCATTAGTAAATCCAACGTTTTGAACAATTAGAGCAGTATTATGATGTAATCCTATAGCTAATCTCAATCCACTGCTCATTACAAGCAAATGTATACAAGCATAATATTAGGTAGCTGTTTGGCATATGTAATAGGATATTCCTATGAAGAGGCGATATGCCTTAGTTGTATGCATGCAAGGAAAAAATATTGTAGGTCGCGACTATAATTAACCATTGGGAGATTCATAGTCTGAACTGAACATGGACTTTCACTGTTCAAAGATTTCCTGCATCAGTCACTGAAGTCACTCCTCAAAGCCCAGACATAAAAACCTGACGCTACGACGAGTCTCGTCTATTACTATGTACACGCCATTGGAAAAAGAACACAATGGATACATTGATACTGTAACATATTTCTCCACCGCATTGTTGTGACTTTCTTTCTCGCAACCGTGAAAGATCATATTTTGATGAGATTACAGGTAAAATGAAAAAGCGGTAGACTATACAGCTATAGTGACATCTACTTATCCTGTTTACAGCGGTGGTCATGCGATGTGCATAGCGACCATACTACGTGAAACAAATTCCATAAAAAGATTGATAGCACTAATAAGACGCTAGTTCCCATGACTTCGGGATACTTCCAATGAAACGAAGTAAATGTCATTCCAGAATACATACTGCTTGAAGAAGAAAAAAACCTCTTTTGTGCCGTCAGTCTGTTTGCCTATTCTGTGGCAGAATATAGAAGTAGGGATATGTATTGGAGTATTTCCCCTCTCGTACTGTTTCTCTTTTGTCACCCTCTTCCAAATCAATGTCTTCCTATGCAGATACTGTATACAAAAATGACTTTAATGTTATTATTTTTCTTTGTCCATTGTCCTTTAACATCAAACCCTAAAATGTGTAAATACATGCCACGATTATTATACGGAAATTTTGTCCTCTTTCTTATATTATTAATATTTTTGATCGCGAGAGTTAGTCATTCAAAATGCTTGAATTTCTAATATGCTATTGGCATCAATATTGATATTTTTACTTGTTTACGATTGCGATAGTGGCCAAACCAATTTGTATATCTGTTTTTAGTACTCCGTTGCAGCCAATGTTCTTGTTTTCTACTTTATCAAAACCTGCTTCACGATTACTCAGAATTTTTGGAGAGGATTAACCCTGATGACTTATCATGATTTTATTGAGTATTGACCACGGATTGAATATCTTCTCAACATGCTATTGAAAACTCTACCCAATTCATTGGCTACTGATTCTAAGAATGTACATTGTAACAATAATAATAATAAGAGTAATAATAATGTTGTAAAACGACTGAATACTTTTCATTACTGTCTCCGTAGGTATAGTATGTATGAATGTATGTTAGTTTGTATTAATACAGAAAATTTGTTGGCTAACCCCGTTAATTGTAGATGAGAACACGGCAGCATAGAAAACAGAGAAACGACATTAGGAGTTGAGTTGTAAATTGGAGAGAAGGAGCGAGGCATAACTCTGACGACGACAGTACAGCATAAGGCACGCCAGTATTGATGAGGACTCGAGTTTCTTGCTCAGACCAATCCAACTTGATTTGAGTGAAGTTGTTTTGTAATATCTTTTTCCATTTTGTGTTCGTCTTTCATAACAGAGTTAAACCTTCTTCCCCTCATACTTGCAATTTATGTTCTGGACAGTTTGAAAATTGAGACGGAACGAAATATAGTATTCGTAATGGAAGCAATCAGCAATCAAAACTAAAACTGAGAAGATTGAGAAATTAATCAAATGAGTACACATTTCATTATATGGCGTATAGAAACCAATGCTATGCTGACAGTCTTGGGAATAAGTGGTTATTTTCGATGTGAAGGAACGTAGAAAAGTGGAAACCGTGGAGTGGAGTTGAGTACGGTATGGTGTAGTCTCCATCAAGACTGCAATATACTTTTATAGCAACATATTAATCTACAACTCTGTAAGTGCCATGAAAGGAGCTTTAGGAAATTTCCGAAATGTAATAATACTCAATGAAATGACCAAGCGTTGACATTGTTGATGATTCCAGAGAGTCATATCGACTATAAAAATACACTTGTTTCCACACTCTACGTATTTTCATTATTCATGTTATATTATTCCTTTCGCTCACGAATATGACGTAATTTTCTCTGCTTGGAAATGACGCATTGTACTGACACACAAATGACAAATGAGAGAACAAGCTTCGGTCTGGAATGAAAGTCGGGAAGAATCACACTGGTGAATGCATGAACAAATTGGAATTTAGAAACTATTATGCAAGGGTTACTTCATTCAGATTCATTTTACTCTAAGTAATAAACAAGTATGTGGTTCTGTATTCTGATTTTCTATCACGCACTTTCAACTTGCTGTCCGTACACATGAGTACAATCACTACTACCGGTTCTGATTACGTTACGTTTCAATGCAATTTTTATTTAGAAACAAGTGGAATATTCCGCCAAACATTCGATATATTTTAATCTTTCAACTAGATCAAATTTAATAGAATTGTGAAAGTGACTAGCATGCTAATTTCATTTTGAAAGTAACAATTTGTATAAGTTTATCCAATCAATGACCAGTTGACATACTCAATATAAAGCTGGGCTGCGCCGCAGTAAAATTCACTTTAATTTAATGATCGATTCAAATGCTAGAGAAAATCTGAGTTGTTAGTCCCATTGATACTTTTAGCCAATTACTCACATAGGAATACACAGTATTATCTAAAGTGGCAGCATCAGATGACGCCACTGTGGTGGCTCTGCAAAAATCATCTTGAATAATAAACAAAGACAGTGTTACACGCTCTTGTTTTTAGTTAGGCATTGTGTAACTAATACTTGCCGCAGCTAAGAACTGTCGGTTTCCATTAATCATGGCTGCTATTGAAATTCATCCGACTAGTAAACATGAAACCATGTCCACAATACTGGAATCTTTAAATATCGAGTTAAGCCTCGAAGCTGATTCTTTGTTGTCCGTAAACACTCTGGTTGAATCCAGAAGGTCCACATTGGTAAAATACGAGGGGAACGGGAAATAAAACACATTTTGGATAGTGATTCATTCAAATCTTGTACAGGCTTATGAATAATATTCAAAATCACGAATGATATTCTCCGGCATAGCATTCTATCATTTAGTCTGTACCCCGGCTCGTGCGTTCTGTTTAAAAAAGAACCTTGTTTCACCCAAAATCTCTTCTGCACAAAGCGTATAAACATTAGGTATTTTATTTCATCTTTTCTCAAATCCTCGAAATGGAAAAGAGCGACCAGCTAAACCCAATGCCATGGCGAATGAGCGTGGCCTTACTCACACTTTTGTCTGGCCAGTTTTATTTACTACAATTGTCGAAACGAATTGAGGTTAAAAGATGGAAACACAAAAGGTTTTCCTTTTGAGCGAAAAACGTAAAATAGATCAAATCAGAACGGATTTTATGCGATCAAAAAAGGGTTTTTCCAAAAAGGGGGAAACGTAAAAACAGATTTTAACAAAAAAAATCTCCCTAGTTTTCCTCCAGCCTCCACCTATATAATGTATACTTTGAGGGTACAATGTGAAATGTAATGACATAAAGTTCATTACAAAATGAGTGCAAATGCCAAAGCGAAAGGGTGGGTGCCGAAAAAAATCAATAAATCCCTTTTCCTGATTTTCAATGTACAAAACTTTCCCCATTTAAAAAGGACGCACGATTTTCATGCACTTATTCTTGATTTTGTAAATGATTCATGAAGGATAAGCAACGAATTTCAAACTAGTAGAATGACTTGACAATATGTCAACAAAATGCGTATTAACGAATCAGACTGCATACATGCAAATGTTGTAAGGTATGTAATGTTGTCAACTGTCACATAACTGAACGCGTGCTTATAATCTCATTGCATTATGTAAAATCAAACCAGAATGATTTGTAAGTTATATGACATTGTCCAATGTAATGTGTATGGATGGATGAATACATGTACAAAAACTCAAGAACCATTCATCATGTTTTCTCAAAAAAGTTATAAAAAATCTTCTTTAGGCCAATGCAAAGAACCGTACTGACTTTCAGCCAGATCAGAAAAACTAATCGTGATTAATTAATCAATACTTGTTTACGAAAATAAAGGCTTTAAAAAAGTGGGAGGTTGCCATGCACGGTTATCATATTTTATTAATTAGAACATTTGTAGATCTTACCTGGTATTATGATCAAAGGGTTGGAATTCGCTGGATACTCGTCACTTTCACCATGATGTTCTGTTCAATAAGTGGGTACATCCAGCATACGTCACTGTCAGTCTGACTTGGAAGTGCGTCGTCATTCAATTGTTGCCGTTTCGAAAAACTGTATGCGTATGTGTATAAAATATTTTAGGTACGATGTCTACCGACTGAAGAAAGGAGGTGGGTGACAGATTTATTGGAGTGATTTCATAAACATCAACTGGGCTTTGCATGGTTACATGGATGGATTATGAAAATTGGGGAATGTCAGACTTCCTTATGAGTTTCTTGAGCGAATGAACTAGATATTTGGTGCTATGCCATGTGATATATTTCTTGGAATGAATGATAGATAATGAAATGGAAAGAAAAATTCATATCATACATACATTAGAAACATGACCGACGGAAAAAGTGTTGCAGTAATATTAAGCAATTGCAGACGACAATGTTCGTGTTTCAATGCCACTTTCATCATGCTATTTTTTCTTTCGCTGATGTATAGCTCAGTCGTCAGTCTATATCGGATATCACAGTGTGTTAAAAACGTAGTGTGTAGTTTCATAATCGGATGAGGATTTCATTTCACGTGATTCCCAATGCAAAACTTCTCTGACATCCAACTTTTTGGCGAGGTTGATATATATGAAATAAACATTAACGTGTAGTAGCAGCGTAGTTGTCGGAAACACTGCTATGTGCATATAGCTACAATTTTTTCTAGCTCCAGCCAGGTGGTCATCGTCATGCAGAAAGAAACTGAACTGAATGTCGCCAAAAAATTCTCATATCTAAAAAAATATGAAAGAATATAAAAAGGCCTCTAAACAATTTCTACATTTCGAAAGACTGCTCTCAATTTTTTGTTTTATTTTTCAAAACACGCAAAGCATCACTCGGGCCTAATCCACAATTTAAGAAACGGAAACTTCACATCTAAACGAGTTTTGTCTTTATATCTAACATGTAAATACATTCATAGTTCATGTGCTGGTTGGTGGCTTGGCTTGTTTGGCTACTCTCTGCAGATGTATGCAAGCTAGAGCTCTAATTTGGAGAAAAGTATAACTGGGAACAAGCGAGCATATAAATACGAGAGAAAACATGGAAGGATGGTAGGGAACGGGAAAGAGAGAGAGGAAAACGAGAGACTTTTTTCAATTGCCACATAGTACATCAACCGTAGTGACACTGACAAATCCCATGCCATTTTTTTGTCTGTCGTATTGAGACGAGCTTAGAAGCTCTTGAACGACCCTTTTTCACCAAAACAAACTGCCGATTCAATTTCTCCCTTAGTCGACTTATATCTTCCTTCATTTTCCCCTGTATCGTATATGCACGCTTTTCTTTCCGTAATGGGGTTTATAGTACTACTAGTAGCAATGGTCTAACAGTCATCTTCTAGATTGTGAAAAAAAAACTTTTCATGAATGTTTTAGCAATGACTCAGATTGCTTGGATTCCTGTCTTTTGCTTATCCAGTGGCAGTAGTGGACAGCATAAATTACACGGTGTATTAAGCTTTTCTAATTCAGCTGATGCTTCGTCACTGTCCAGTTACCATGTGTAGGCTCCGTTTGTTGATGTTGATGCTGTCGTAACGCAATCATTCTCTGACTATTATAATATTGATAACGAATGTATGCTGGTGGATATACTTTTGTATAAGGAGGTATGTAGGTATGCAAACACAGATTTCCTTTAAATGAAAGTACCATTTGTGGTGGATGTTACGTTGAACTGTTTTCCAAAGCAAAACCATTGCCACCGTGAATGAATATCAAATGTATGAATGACCACCACAACGGTACAGCTCCTCTCCGTTGAATTGAATTAGTTAGCCAACGCCAACGTACGAATGAATCTGGTTTATTTCCATGGAAATGGTGAGTTGTTGTCGGATGAAATCAATGAAATTAAGTGCACGGTTGCAGAGTAAAAGGTGTCGACATTGAACAACTGGACTTTATTGAAAATTTTGGTTTTAGGCGACTCTCGCTATTCTCACAAAATCTGCGGCGGCAGTTAATGTACTACAAAGTGATTCAAGAATATATTTAATTACTAATTTTGATAGTGGTAGCATCAATCATCCCTGAAGAAATCAGATAGAGATCCGAAGGGAAGGCCACTTGAAACAGCTCTTGGCCACAACAACTTAATACCCTTCGGAAATCTCTAACCGTTTCATATAAATATTTATTATATAACAGACTTCGTTTCATCGGAAAAATTCTTGCGCCATGGCATCACTTTTTTTCTTCTTCTCTATGTAATATAACATTTATATTCAGAGTAATCATTAGTAATACTTAAATACCTACAACAATAAAGGAACTATATTATATATGCGGTGCCTATCATCTTCTGTGAAGTTTTTCTTTATACTAATATCGTATATATTTATATTTCTTGTTATAAATACAAGTATGTATCTCTTACCGTAAATACTTAGCTCCATACTAATGTACTAATACCATTTATGGACAAAAAAGAAACCCAGATTTTTTTTCACTTTTCACCATCATTCAACATTCAGTCATTCAATAGTATGTAGTGCACACAAGTGAAATCCCTTGTTTTCGCCTTCTCTTTCTCTTCCAATTAGCAACATTATAATACTCATCATATTTCATATTCAAACCGCTCATATTAGACTAAAATGTCACCACAAACTTATACATCTTATATTTGTAACTCTACTATTCCAAACAACATAAAATCATCATAGTTTTATTAACATAATTATATCGTCCTCATCATCACCTTATGGTCCTTCACACAAAAACAATTTTCCGTCAAACGTCTCTAAAAGCTATCGTTAGGCAATACAAGTTACTTAAATGTGACGCGAGAAACCAACGACGTTATATATTATACTAAATACATTTTCCGTAAAATACTTTCCACACAGGATACGTAATATGTACAACGTGTTTTCATCAAAACTTAAAACTTACCTTCATGTTATGGTAAATGTAATGTATGTGTATGAATGGATGTCAAGTTGAACAAGCAAATACGTTCATATACAAATACATACAACAATTAAGTATTATAATTATATAACCACGTATTGTAAAAATCAACAAACAGCTGAAATAAATGGCCATCGTCGAATAGCTCGGTCGTTTTGGAGAATTAAACGGGTAAATATGTATAGATTATGCTTTAATAATGTCTACATTTAGGGGTAAACCGTATTAAGGAAAGAGGTAGAATAGAATGCTTTTTAAAAAGCTTTGGATAAACGTTTTTTTGTTCCGGTATGGAATGGAATCGGCGTGATTGGTAATCCAAATATCAATCTGGAATATGTAAGTTAAAAACGATGTCAATGATCGTCAAGTTATTTAATTTCACGTTTCATTGACATCAACACAACAAACACAACAAACTAGATATCAATATGAAAATTATTAAACGAGAAATATTTTTTTCTTTCTCCCCTGACACATTTACAATGCTTTGTTAGCAACAACGTTTTGTGTGTTTCTCTTCTTGAAAAAGCTCGTAATTCCTGTCTCAAAATCTCTCATTAATTCATTTCATGGTTAGTAGCAACACAAAAACTGATAGACATCAAAAAGTTGCGTTTACTCTTTAGCTAGTGAGTAATTATATCATTTTCTACAACATAAAAGTTATAGAGAAAGAGGGAGCTCTAACTGGAAGAGCTAGGCTCACCTCAAATTTTTCATTTATGTGTTTTCAACTACTTAACTTACTAACAATGAAAAAGGTAAACACAAAGTAATGTTGGTTGTAATAATGTGACTAAATGTTTATCTCTAAGTATTACCTTCGTATAGTATTCATACTTTTTATGTGAAGTAGCAAAAAAAAAATATAGGAGAGAAAGAAAGAAATGGAGGGTTTAATTATGTAATAGGTAATTCAATACTTCTATTAAACTACTACGATGTTTCATTCAACTAAATTTCTGTTTGCTTAATGAGTAGATGGGCTATTTCAATCATATAATTGCCTCATGTGTCAACATTGACCGAATATTTATCTCTCCCCGAATAAATACTGTTCACTCGATGTAGATGATTGTGTAAGCTATGTGTGTGTGGATTTTTGTTAGCCAATCAAACACTTGGAATACCTTCAATTTAAATTTTTTCTCATGTCGCACTGCTACTCCCAAACTGCCATCATATTCGTTTTAATTGAAGGTTATATTGCTGCTAAATTGGTTGATTAGAAATGAAAAAGGGGGAATATGCCGCCGATAGGAATTCCAGATAATAATTAGATCGTCCAATATATATATATATATATATAAGTATACACATGGATTTACTATGTTATGATAAGGGTTAAAGTTTTTGTTCGCTCCTCATGTGCTAGTAGAAATTATGGTGAAAGTTCATCGACTGTCGAAAATTAGATTTTTCTCTGCACTTTATATGTACTTTTTTTACGTCGTTTCTCTGTTCATCCGTCGTTTTTAGTCATACAAAATCATTTCATTGGTCTACATAAGGGTTGGCCTAAAGCATACACGCGGAGTAAAGTCAGTTCAGAGGGAAAGTTTTAACTGCTTTTCGCATTCCGTTATACGTAATGTATATTGTAAGTGAATACCACACACACACAAACATACAATGTATATTTTTATGACATTTTTTCTACACATTCCGACTTTGTTCTAAACTGAAAGTAAAACAAGAAGCGTCACGTATTACAACTCTCCTTTTACTATATGAAATATATACTATATATTTAGCTGCTCACATATTAATGTAATACTATACGATGTATGTAGGAATGTACATGGGTTCATGAGTACATTATCTAACAGTTTCATGTATGTTTGTAGGTTTGTTAAGTTTGCTTGAAAATACTTCCTTAATTTTCGTTAATTTTTTGGGAACAGAAAGAAAAATGTTGTAGTGTTTGTTTTGAACTGTGTCGGTAAAAACATTTTTAAACAAGTTTTTGATGATTGTATCAACTAGGAATTCTTGTTGCAATCAGGTCTGCTAAGGTTATGTGTTTTCTGTTGGTTATATATGGATAAATTTATATACATGTACTTGGCAGTATCAAGTATATGGCGCTTATAAGGGTTAAATAGATTATTCCCTTGGATTTTTTTTTTGGGTGAAACACTTTTTCATACGTGTGTAATATTTTCTCCAACTACTTAAGTATAAGGAGTGGTAATGGTAAATTGCATCCCTGTCCTTTTAGCTTTATAATTACTTTTTTTGTTTTTTCTCCTGTCTGCAGGAACGCTTCCATCGTAAGTGGAAACCAGCAGTGTGCATAGTACTTTAGTTAGTATATACGAAAAACTTAACTTGTCTACAAATATCCCTTCCTATTATAAGTATGCATAATAATATTATGTATAAATGTTAATGGCTTATATACTTTCATCAAAGTTGTGATTCTCAATAGCAATTCTACTCGACCATTTATTACAGTTTTTAATACCAATACATAATATAGCTATATATATGAGTCTTTTGCTTGATGAGGCATTCTCTGTATTTTGTAATTAGTAAGTGCTCTGATGCCATGCTCAAGCATTGGAAATCATATAAAAACTTTAAATAGAGAGGTAATGGCATTATGAATACACATTATTTTAATCTTATCGTTAGTGTATTATATGTTATGAACGTCTAATATGAGATAATGATTATTGTTTTTTACGATGTGCAATGCTGCATTGTATGTTACATGTTATGCTACGAAGTATTAAGAACAAATATACGGGTGCTAGTCCCAATAAATGAGGCTTGTATCGTCATTTTTACTTTTGGAAATGCAAGTCTGGTGAAACAAACTGAAACGCACTAAATACCACTTTTTATTCCAGCATATTTAATATACATATTTATGTCAATCAGCATCATCATTTGTATGAGTTAGAGTTACGTAAATTCAGCTGTGGTTTGTTTATGGGCTTTCCCTTCATCCATGTATATATTTAGTACCACAATAATGCATTCGCAATCTAATTATCAAATATTAGTAAATATTTAATGAATATAATGAACCAAGGTGTAGCCATACTTGCGAGAATTCACACATAAGTAACACACACGTGTGACCTCCAAAGGAAAACACGGCCAGTCACAAAGCTGGATTGCGCGAATTTGAAGTAATTTTTGATGGTCTAGTTAACTGCCACCACCTTTGGATGTAGTATACGCTAAATACTGTACGGTTATGGTTACTTATGAAATATTATGAAGTGTTACATATTTATGTAAGTGGTACAACTAACTATAGTTTAGTTTAATGCTATTTCTGATTTGTTTCTCCGACAATAAAATTGCATAGATCCCATCAGTACTTTGAAGTTTCTGTTTTCTTCAGCATAAGGCGTGAGTGTAATTTTATGTGTATATCTCCTTTACACGAAGTAGGATGACTTATTGATCAAGCCAAAAGCCTTTTATACTGTATCAAAATATTACAGGCGTTATGTATTACTACCGCCGTAATATTCAAGTTTGTGAGTTTTTCATTAGCGCAATTTTTTGGTTCAACATTCACGCTTTCAGTTTACACAATATAAACGAAAATGGGGGGACTGTTAAATCTTATTTAATATTGTCACAAACTAGTAGTGGCTGATGGTAAACTCTAACAATCTCATTTCGTTTTAGTGTACATTTTGTCGTTAAAGAAAAAATGAAGATACGTGAATGGCAAGAAAAAGGTTGGAAAAGAAATATACATCATGTGGACGATAGCACGCATACGTATCTCCTATAGTTAAGTGTTATTCTCGTACGCCGTACTTCGTGTACTATAATAGATGATTTTTTCGAATTCAAGGCAACATTTAATTTGAACAGTCAGATTGTTTTTCACATTCTTAGCTATCCCCTACAACGGATTTTTTTGTCAGTAACAGAATATTTGTCATAATTCTTTTTTATATTGAAGTTGAGACTACTACCAACAAGATTTAACATTTCAATATATAAAAAAGTTATACAGGCATTTTGTGTACAATATATTGCAGTCGTCATTGCTGCTCCATAGCTGAGTTTCGGTTTATAGGTGACCAGTTATATTTTTAACGCCGGTTGTCTGTCTGTCAAGGTATGTATGTTATTTAGTTTAAAGAAAGGCAGCAGTAACAAAGGAAGCAAGGAATGGTTTTAAAAACTTTCTCTTCTGTGTTTTAGTTTACTGTAATGGCCCTGGTTGCAAATATATATTTAAGATATCGTAACCTGTTGTATTTCTTAAAATAATGGATGGATGGATAGATTGTAAGTCAAAAACTGTGTGAAGCTATTAAATTCGTACGAAACAACATACCTTATATATAATTCTTACCACCTAGGTTAACAGTATAATGTATCCCCAACAATTACATTCTGTGTAATCTGAAGGTATTAACAAACAAAGCGCTTTAAATCTCACCTCAGGACAGCTAAATGTTCAAGTTATACTATGCAGTCCTGTAGTTGTATGCATATGAATAAATATATTATGTATGTAGACCTGCAGTAGTTTAGCTTTATATTGCAGTGTAATAGCATCTTTTTTCTCCGTGTTTGTATGTAGTTATATAAATATTGATGAAAGTGCTATTACTCTGTTACTAAGCTAGATACATACGCTCTCGTGTCTGTGAAATTATTTATGTAATTGTTTCCTCTTTTTCGCCTTACGATAGTTATTATCCTGACTGGACAGATTCACAAGTCATTACACATAACACAGCTATGGGTTCTGTAGTATTAATTTAGTTTTTAGACATTCCTTACGGATTATACCAAGCAACAAGAGAGAACCACAAATCTGGAAATGTGAAAATGACAATCTAGAGTTGTGGAATATAAAAGAACAGAATCCTTTCTCTTCCATCTTCCTACTAGGCGACAAGACCAAATTAACCTTATGCTTAGCAATATAGTAGTAATACTATGTATGTATATATGTAGTTTATATGACTACTCACACTGCTGGATTCCACATAATGTATTACCTTCTTTTTCCTCCTTCCTAAAGAAGAGTTTGGGGGAAAAAGTCATTTTTTGAACAACAAGAACAAGACAGTCTGATAATGGATGACATGAAGAACAAACGTTAATCAATCAGAATACTCAGACATATTGTGTCCGAATTAAGGACACAACTGTAGATTGATCATGTCGCTCTCTAAAGGAGGACAATGGTTTGTCCTTCCGATACCGAGAAATGAATACTTAATTTTAACCACAATTCCGGATTTTGTTCCACGAAAAAAATTTGTCGAATATATTGCATGATTTCACTTACATTTTCTCTTAAGCACGACATTATAATGTAATACTTCAAAGCTGGTAATTTGGAGCTAAAAAATACCTCAAATGCCGTAAAGAAAACTCTTTCCAGAAAAACATTACACCTCACTGGCGTTTTGCTTTTTTCTTAACGTGGTCATTTGGTATTTCCAAGAATCTCGAGTGGAATGAAAATGGGAGAAAGAAAAAATTTATCAAAAAACGACGGGGAAATCAAAGGGAATCATCATCATCATCGTCGTTACTGACGCATGATTTAAGGAGGGAAAAAACTCGACTTGATATCATTTCTTGCACTGAAGTTCGAATGTAATATGCAATATTATCCATATATTTTCATTCAACATATAACATTATCAGACTTGTTCAATAAAACGCTGCTTTGGTTGGAGACGGAGAGATTTTTCCCTCGCCATCGTCGTCGCTGTCCGCTATACATTCTCTCATTTCTCTTCCAAATATCTTTCTCAATATTGATTTAGTTAGTAGGTGTGTGTATTTGTGTGGAGAAGCATTATTCTGGGAAATATACATTGTTCGTTTCTGCGTCACTCTATCAAGCACCACCTGAGTTGTAGTTCTCTGCCTACTTGATATATGGACTAGAATACATGGGTTTTCTTTTTTGATATGTAACGTACGACTACTTCTACTTATAATAATAATTACACTGATTCAAGACAACGACTTTACCAATCACTGCATAACAGATATTTTGTATGGGGGATTCTTAAGCATCTCACAACACATTACAATAACAAATATGTACTAAGCAGTTTGTCAACAATTAATACATACGAGTAGATTCACGACTATAGTGCCAACTGTGAAAGCTTCAAGGCAAGGTTTCTTTTGTTACTTGAAATGATGACAGCGTTATCATTTTGCAATTCATAGTGGAAAAAGCACTCATTTGCTTGTTGTAGCTCTATTTATCCTAACGTTAAATGTTATGTGAACCTACCAATTTTTCTCAATAACTGCAAAAACTCATTTTTTTGAGAAATATAAAACGAGCGGTTCATATCAAACTTAACAGTTGACCTGAACTGTATTGTTTGAGTTTTCTTACAAATATGTGTATTTTGTCTCCTGATTCACTCAAACCATACTGTTCATAACGCACCAGACAGTTGCAAAGGACAATTAATGTATTAAAAATCAGTTTGTAACAACAATAATTAGCGTCGTTTCATTGACAGTTTTTCAAGGTACAGCTAGCAACCTTCTTGAATTGTAATACATGCTGCTTTACCTTGCATGCTTCAATAATTTGTTAAGTTTTATGGTTTCTACATGAAAATAGTGTACATCATGGTCATAAAGAAAATATTACGCATTGCATTAATTACTGGATTTTTTTCATATGATGATGAGGGAACGAGAAATGACTTCCCAATTGGGACAGAAAGGACAAGTACTAGGATAAGAGCCATGTTCATTCGACGACTTTGGGATATAGAGCGAGGAAGGATTCAACTTTTGGAATGAAGTATCTGCACAAACACGTGTCAGCCAAATTCTGTTCCTACTACAGCAAATCATAGGAATTACCTGCGTATGAATAACATTTTAAAACCGAGAATGTAGTTATGTAAGAACAACGTCGAATGTCTGTGACATGCTGCTGGCGCCATTGACAAACATGTAAAGTATAACTCTTTGAAATAAATGATTTATCTCTGAATTTGAACATGTATTTACAAACTGACATCTCTATAATCTACGCCAACCTCATTAAAATTTCAGCGTTCAGTTTTGGGAACCAAATTATGAATTTTTAATTTATTCACATGTTTGTTAACCTTTCCCTCCTGTCAATTTAGAAGAACAATTCGTATGCATACAATCAGCTTATCAATTAAGTATTAATCACCTGCTTTTTCATGTCAACTAAAACGAGAAAAAAAGAGACTCGACAAGCCATAGTATTCTGCTTTACCTAAAACATTCTAATTTCTCCCAGCATTGTGTTTTAGTTTTGCACATGTAAGATTACGATACAACTGGAGTAGTCAATGCCCCTTGAATTTGTATATATCAAATCAGTTTATACGAAAAATTGGTTCAGGCAGGCTGGGCATGTATTTAACTAGAAAACAAACGATGAGTAAACACTGTGCTTCTAAAAACCTCAATTTTTCCCAAATGTTGTACATGTCTGCACTAATAATGTGCATGCAAATCTGTTTCCTACAAAGTCGATATAATAATAAAATATGCATGTATTCCTTGTTTTGTACCGCATTATTTATTGCGGAAAATACCAAGAATTAGTGCTTGGAATTTTTATTCAGAACCTTTTGCTGGACTCTCCTCTTTGTGGTTTCGGGGTGATGAAGAGAAGTTTCTTTGCAGATAATATTGTCTCCTATAACTACTCGAATACTTTTTAGCTGTCTACTATACTCTTTCATTCGTTCCTCCTCCCCTTTAAATATACAGCACGACGCCTCCTGCTACTCTTCGCCTCCTTCTTTTTGCATCACACGTTATACTTAACAGTTAGGGAAAGAACTCATTATCTCAAGCACGTCACTTTTTAAAGTATAGCTTTCACTTAATTTTTCATGTTTGCTGTTTTCAAAACATTATGCATCATGTGTTATCACTTCATCATGGAATTGGATTGGATTCGTTTTAAGGAGAAGGAAGGGAACCAATGTAAACTTCAAATGGGAGAAAGGGAAGAAATATAAATGGTGTAGAGGGGAAAATTTACGGAAAACTATATTTTCTTCATGGTGTTACATGCTCTATGCATCAGAATACACATTTCCCTAATTTGAAGACTCCTGCACCGTTTCACAATTTTTAAATGTCGTGCCGTCTCGTTGGAGTACTTTCCAACGATTGTATACATACATACCAGCTACAAAAAAATGTTTGTAAAGTATTTATATCGTACAAAACATTAATCAACAATACTAGTTTCAGGCTACATATGTTACGAGTTACTAATACATGTAGAGTAGAGAAGTAGATTAGAGTTGTCTCAATTCTTTAGAGGGATTTTTTATCAAATATAATGTCATCATCAGTTTGCCAGTTCAGTTTCCAGTCAACTAACAATGGTACTTCAAAAACAAAAAATTGCTCTAACGTTAATATTCAAATGTGTTGAAGTACCATTTTACATTACAGCATCGAAATGAAGCCACAAAACAAGTAACCAAAACGATTGATTTTTAAAAAAAATTAAGTGCAAATAACTGTTTTGAAACTCATCAAAAAGCAAAAGTAAAGTTTTCAGATTTCAGTCTACACCCAATAATGCAGTAGAAGTATGTAATACTAGTAGATTGTATTTGATTAATGCATTTTGTATTTTGATGGATAAATAAATGCTGCACATGACATCTGCTTTCAATTTAAATACTCTATCTTCAACTAATAATGCTATGTTCCATATTGGCATCTATTCAGAATATCTAACGAAAAACTTTTAAAGTAATAACAATGTGCCATATCTATCTTTCCACAATTAATTGTTGGTTCAGCTCTAGCTTGGGTAGACATTTAGCGAATCCAATTTATGCAATTAGTGCTGTGATGTATCCCCTTAGAAATAGGTTACACTCCCTTCTCAATCGTAGTCATATTAAATAATTCATCATCAATGCTAGCTGCCCCACAACATTGAACATTCTCTCTCTCGATTGTTTCTTCCTCCTTTCCTTTCCAATTTATATTGTAACCTTGCACTAAATATTATATATAAACAGTTTAACAGTTGATGATTACATACAAATTACGCCTGACGGGAGTAGTATTTGTGTATTAATTTGCAGTTGCAACCATCTACCATTTTTCTTTCTTTGACGTCAGCCCACTATTTTTTTCCGAATATTAATGTCATCGTGTATGCATGAAGGTAACAATATAATGTTCACTAACACAAAAGGAGTAAAAGTTAAATTAATTTGACTTCTACAAAACATGATAGTGAAGAATGTTTTATCCACTGTTTCTCATCAATTCGTCGTCCTCGTCGTCATCATCATTGTAAATATTAACATTTAGCCAATTAATACGCAATTTACCAGTATCTAGGTTTTTTTAGTAGTAAAGAAGTAATGCCATTCAGAAATTATCAATATATATCATATAAGTACATATATACTGTTGTACTAGCTAGTGTTGTATGACTTGTATGTATTAAGTTAGTGTGTTATGTTATCCGAAGTACTAAATATTGGTATCATTGTTTATGTATATTTCTATAATTAAAAGGTGAAGATCACTGTGAATCTCAAAGGCGTGCTCTCATCACAGTCGTTGTAGTTTGGAACAGAGCGAACACGCCAGTTGACTTCCCAGTGTTTGATTTTTTCAGCGTTTTTTTCTCTTTCTCTCTTTATACACCATACGATATCTAATTTCTATATTTCCTCCTCTAAATTATTATTAGAGAAACGAAGGATTTTAGCCCTACTTTCGCCATATACTTTTTTTCAAAAAGGACTCAACAGTCGTATGTAATTCATGTCATGTCGTACTTTCTCTTCTTTCTCTTCATTTTTTAAAAAATAGCAACTCAACTACTCACAAAATTTGTAGGCATAAGCATCATACGTTACCTGTCTCTCTGTCTTATTCATATAACTAAGCAGTTGTTTTTCTTCGTCGGGTGTTAATTTTTTTTTCTACATGAAGCACAAATTATAGATATAAATAATAATAGTAATAATAATAACAGTAGTACGTGTTTATACTCGACTCGTATGGTATACCCTATCGTATATATCTACTAAGGATACTGACTACAATACCTTCTTTGGATAAAATTACATGACGTTAAGTTAAAATTGACTTAACTGACTGGAATGGCTGACTAAATAAGTCGACTTGACTGATTTGAAGATACATATTATCCAGTTAGTAACAATATATAAACACGTAAATTGCAAGTAGTACTGCAGTACTAATATATAATTGTTGTACAGTAATGAGGAATTGTTTTTTAGTAACTCGACAGACTCGCCTCGTCGTCGTCGTCATCATCGTCATCTTTCTTTTGTAACTCTAAATTGGTTTTTGTATCTGTTCTGTGTAATGTTTATTGTACATAGAGCAGCACAGTTTGAGTACACGAGTGGAACATCATGCACTGCAAAATCTACAAGGTGGTGGACAACTGCCTGCCTCCTATTATCAATTATAACACCAGACTGTCATTGTTTGTATTTAATATTACTACGTACTTTGCCTGCCCGATTACTATATAAATTATTCACTAGGTTTTTAACCGTTATGTTATGTTTCAACGTTTGTCGAATGCATTTAGCAGCCGTACACTGTACTACATAATATAGATGTACCCATTTTGTTTTCCCAATATATTTTACACAAGTTTTGTAAGTGCTCTATCGGTAAATGGATTCTCTTTATCCTCTAGTTAGTAGTTTTTTTTCCATGTTGCACACTTTTTATATGTAATTTATATTTATATTATAATATTTTTATGCATAATTTTATGGGGCCACCTGTTTCCCTGTTGTTGTCGTATCATTATAATATATAACAATACAATACATATCATGTATGTACGTTTACATATACACTTATATCTAAATCCTCTACGGGCAAGTAACAAAATGAGACAATTTATTTTCTTTTTACAAATCTTATGATACATACTTATAATGGAGATTTCTTCTTTTTAATAATGTTGCCACAGAATCATTTCTCTTTATTCTGGTATACCCGCTTCCCAATCAGTTTACTGTTTTCATTGAATTTCAGTATTTTTTTTGGAGAATTTATCAGCCACTTTCTACGATGGTCATTCATGGTGTGTCATGATTAACATGGAAGATACTGACGTAAATGTCCTTATCTTTATATTAAATGCACACGCTTAAGTTTATTCCACGGTTTGGTAGGTGTGCATGTTCATGCCTTTAAAAAAGTATTTTAGTAAAGTGCATCGTTGCTTGGAGGCAATTTTTTCTCTTGTCATCCAACATTTTTGGAAAATATAATACTTGAAAACATGTCGCCTGATTTGTCTCACGTGTGCTTCAATCTTCAGCATTTGAACGACAAGAGTAAAAAAAGGTCTGTTTTCATAAATTTCGTCTTTAAAAACTTCATTCTTTCTTTTTCGATGCATTACTAGGTAGAAGAATTTTTTGGCAGAGACATGTTCTACACATCATGATAGTATAGAGTAACTTAGGTTAATGAGTTAATGTACATTTCCTCCACATGGAGATGGGTGTAACGAAGAGATCAAAGTAAATATACTAATTACTTTATATGTATGGTTGTAGCAATCACAGCTCCATTTCGCGTTTTCCGAGTGATTTTTTTTCTTTCGTTTCATTGTCGTCTTGCTCATCTTCTCAAGTGAATCTTGTGTAATTTTTTGTTCACTTTCTTTTTGTCTCTCGATTTAAGACGTTGGGGTGAGTGAAAAAGAGACACGGATTGATTGACTAACCTTTTCACGCACAGGAAGGTAGACCAAAGACGGAACAAAGTATCCGGATTGGTTACTACTCTCTTCTTCGGAAGACAGTAAGAATCCTTGCATCATGAATTCCCCATCCCCGATCCCTTCCTGGGGTACTCCGCGCCCTTCCGGCAAGTTCCCCATTTTCCAAGCCCCATACCACTGGCTGTCGTCCCGACACTGCTGCTACTGCCAGAAGATGCTGGAACATTTGTGGATGTCCCTGTGACTCCAGAGGATGAGACTCGTGCTGCAGCTTCAGTGGACGTTCCCGTATTTTCCCCTCCGCTTCCCTGTAAAGCGTCAAACAAAATTGAACATCTTAAACAAGCAAAGACCAACTCCGATAATTTCGTAGCAAACTCGTATGTATGCTGCTAGTACTTGGTTGCCAAAACTTGTGCATGTGTATTTATGTATGGTTATAATTCGGAATATCATCATACGCACTACTGACACTAGCTCCATTAAACTATGCATCAGTCTTAATTTTTTGTTGAATTCGTATAGTGGAGATGTAGGTTGAGGGAGTGGTGTAGTTATGTACATCCCAGTATTATCTGTGTGCTCGTTGGGTATGAGTTTATACTCGTATCAAATTGTCGGTAGGTTATCTCCGTGTTCTCTGATACGAGCTACGAACATCGTATCGTCCTTTCCACTCTCTCCCCATCTCTTTTTCATCGTTCGTCTCTGTAAGTGACTACCATGCTTGCCTGACGGATGGTTGAAACCTTTACAATGACCAAAAAAGATGAAAAATTCGCTTCCTTTTTCTCTCTTCCCCTATCACTCCTGCCAGTTCTTATATAGAAACATGTTTTCATGCATACATATATGAACCTGCAGTATATAATCTATCTCAGTCGAAAAGTGCTCGTATGCATAATTTTACGTCATGGAAGGAGTCTAGGTACGTCAAATATTGTAGTCTCTGTGTAAAAGCGAAGGAGAAATAAAATATACGGGTAATAACTGGCTGTGTGTATGACTCAACTCACATTTATGTTAGCATTTCAATTTTGTATTAGTACGGGAATTGGTATTTTCCTCATGTATCATATTTTACGAGATACTTGTCTACGTTTTACGGCAACTATCACGAAATGAAACAAATTATAATGGAAAATTTTCGCAATTTTGAGGTGGGTAAGAGAGGCAAGGAAAAAGGGATGATGTTACGGATATTGGAAATTTTTATGATCTGCCTGATGAATACAACCAAAAGTTCACTCTTTGCGGCTTTCCCCAAGTGAAACTGCTCAAAGCTAGCGAAATTGTAAACAACGTCAATTTATTTCTTTACATAAAACGGGGCTTGTGTGTGACCTAACTAAAGCTTCTCATCGCGATGTTGTAGACTGGTTCATTTGCATTAATTGCAAAATTTACCTGCATGCCCCATACTTACATTGAAATGCATCAAACATAACTTTATAGCAAAGAAAGACCGGAGGAGCGTAACAAAACACAAGAGCCCCTTTACTGGTGATGAGTAAACGTGAAAACTTTCGTGATCACACATAAAAGCTGTTTGATACAATGTGAAACAATCGCCCAAACTTAAAAGGTTCGGTTTCTGCTCATAAAATAAGGTTTTTGAACCTGCGATATGAAGCTATATCAAAATGGGCTTATTGACACCACGTGCCGTTTGCTGTTCACAGAAACAGATATGAATGAATAGAGTGCAGTGCTTACTCAAGTATTAGGGTAAGGCTGCACCATACTTACATAAGCGATGAAAATACTTCTTTGTTCCTACATTCACATTTTTGTCGCAGTAAGAGTTAGTTTTTATGTAGGAAATGATCTTCCTTCACTGCTTGCTTGTGCATTTTACTGCGTCTCCCTAAACTTTAGGAACAATTCAAGTTTCAAAGCTGTTTCATTTCAATTCTCAGATACAACTTTGAAAGACAAAGATATTGAAAATGATATTAAAAAGTTTATGCCGCTCTTTTCCACGGCAAACATACTTCTTGCTGCCACCAACACCACAGCTACTGCTTAACTAGCACCTGTCCTGTGCGTAAAATTTTCAAGTCTGTCATTAATATTGCAAATGCAATAATATCGAAGGAATAACCTACTAACTTCTTATGCATATAAGTAGTGTCCTTGTTAGGTAGACTCACATATTAGAAACTACGTACTTTCTTCAGACTAACTTGCTGCATCCGCGTATTACGCGGTTAAACTATTAACTACATATTACTGCGACATAAAAATGACATTGAACGATTAATACATTGCATTCATCCAAGCAATGCTTGCGCTCATATTATGGGGGACATGAAAGTCTGCTTTAGATGGACTCAACCGCGAGTTTATTCTTTCATGTGGATTGCTAGGAAGATAAGTAGATGGGAAAGGCAGATGAGAAATTGCTCTCGTGCTGCTAAGTCACTGCCTTCAATTTAAACATTATTATATCCCTGTCTCTCGTATGTTTTTACTTTTACATTTGTCCAAGAAGGCATACATGTATGCATTTAATCGTTCCACCATATTGTGAACTTTCACTACGGAACGGGAAACGATCGAAATGAAAATATGTACCTAGAGCAAACGAACGACACTACAAAATTTTGTGACAGCGGAGAGGAATGAAAACGACAGAGAATGGTATAAAATTCGTTAAATAGCTCTGCATCTTTTCAGCTTTTCAAATTATTTCATGGAATGAGTGACGTAAATAAATTCTTTTCACGTAGTTGCCCTTTAAATTTTCACCAGTTGGAAACATGGGAATGGTCATGTCATGTATTCCAAAGTTTGAGGGATGATAACAAAAGCAAAGTAAATACGAGAGACAGTGTATAGTACTCAATTGCCCCATTACTGTTCAGCAAGATAAACGAAATGGCTTGCTTCAATACAATATATTTAATACACATATTTTAAATTGCATCTCCTGATCAAAATGTATTATGGGCCGGCAATTTTGTAATTTCTTTTTCTCAGTAGAATTGATGAGCAAACAAGAACGTTATGGTGTGTACATTGGATTCGTAAAAGTAATTATTTTGTTCATTACATGCACTAGTTTCACATAGTCATTTTCATTGGAAGTTACGACAGGAAGGAAGGTGAGTCGCATATGTATATGGGAGTAATTTTGTCTACATATGAATTTATTTGATCACATCAAACTAGTGTGCTTTATATAGTCGGTAGGCAATAACAATTACTAAGCCCTTGTCGTCAATTGTGTCCACTGAATTACTTTCTAAAAAATAGAGATGTCTCCATGGGTCGATGATTTAAATGAAGTTGCAAAATTATTCAAGAATGTAGCTGACGTTATTACACATGGATTCCTCATAAAGTTAAGAGGAAGTAGCGCTGGTGTCTCAAATAGCCTCAATATGTTATAGATATCCACGACAGTGATTGAAGGAAAAGTACAGGTTTATAAAAAGGGGTCGCGTGGAGGATTATGTTTGTTTGAATATGTGAGATTCCACACAGGAAAAGAAAAGCGTTTTTTATAGGACTGACGCTCAATTTTATATAAACGTCTGTCCCTTCTGTTTGCGTCTCCGCTACACACACGCATCGCAAAAAGAAGATAAGGGCTTGTTTTATGTTTGATGTTAAAATAGGATTATAATATTACTGCTTCGGGAGAATTCATGATACTTTGAGATACTCGTCTCAAGGGTGTTGTTCACTCACTACCAGAGCTTATTTTACATTTTAATGGGTAACTCTATATTGTCCAATTAGCAAGATAAATAGAGTGTTAAAGTATTTTATGGCTGGACATGGAAGTGCTCTAGAATCTGTCTCTCATTCTCACAGCTCTATTGCTGACACTGTTGCGGCTGTTTTCATTTTCCTCTCTCCACGGCATATTTTTTTGCAAGCAGGGAAGAAAGGCATGGTAGCTGTCTGCGTTTGTCGGCAAAAGACATATATGCACAGCACAGCACAAGATGCAGCAAAGGCCAACATCTGAGCGAAAAAAATGTGTAAGAACGCCGTTAGAATAGGAAGCCGTAAGTGAAAGAATGCATTTCGTTTAGTGAATGCCTTTCATGAATGTTGTAGCAAGCGTATCTGTTCTCAATGTATAGCTTAACAACATAAAATACCGGAGCTCACTTGTTATAACCGTATATGCATAGCTTGTTCAAAGCTAGACATACGTCAATGAGAGGGAACCTAATACACAAAACAAACTTAAACGGGATATAACAAGCGTGAAAGGGAGTGCAGCTTCTTACATTCCGTGGAGGTTCTCAAGTTCCCTCGCAAAAACGAGTCGGCATTTGTTGTTATATCTATGCATCAGAGGCCTAGGCCACGTACATAACATTTGCTTAAGTAAACTGCTATACGGAACTGAAGCTATATAGCACACGTATTTTGACTAAATTGGTTATTAGAGATATGTGGTTGAACTTTATACCTATGATAGCACTGAATCTGACTTTCTTCCACTTTCTCTCCGTCTCGGCTCTTCTTAGCAGAATCCATGTGGAGAAGATTCTCTTGAATGTGAGCACATATACGAGGTGCCTAATCTGTGCTCACGTATCTATCCATGTGTACATGTAAATCTTATAAGGAAAGCCGTTCTGTTTACCATACTATCAGTTTCGTACCTCCAATGGGGTTATGTGGTTACGTTTCTCTTTGTGAATGTAATGATCATATGTGCGTCAATTGTAATCCATGCTACATTTATGACTCGATTTGGACTCCCTGAAGTTCGTTATTTGAAGCTCTTTAATGTTTGTAAATGTTAGAAAATTACTGTTATTATTATGAGATCCTGTCACTTCAAACCTATCGTCAATTGTGCTGGCTTTTTAGCACTTGTATTACCATAACATCAGAAAGATTTTAACGGGTACGAAGGGGGCAAATTGATCCAATGGAGTGGTTTTGCTTGTTTCTGTGTGCAACACCAAGGCTACACCACACGATACTCTTATTTGACGAACTACACAGTATTGCACATTATCTGTATGCATTCTACAAGAATAATATATTTTATTATATATGAACTACGTTAGAAAAAGAAGGAAAAAAATGTGAAACTTACGACTGTGTTCATTGGTCCAGGACGGATAAACGAATGTTGCAGTTTAGAATGAACCATGAGACTGGTGTAGGTAGAGCAAGTGAATTTGCATTTTCGACATCGAAAGATTTTTTTCTGACGACTGGCATGATCACAACTTGTAAGTGGATGTTGATGATGATGAGGCAGCCGATTTATTATTCCACGCCGTTTCAATGGTGCTGAAATTACTTTAAATACAACTCGTTTCCCTTTATGTTCTTCTCTGATGTGTGAGACACACAGCTCACGTGTTTTGAACTGTCTCTGACAGCAGGTGCAAGTGTAGTGGGATATCATCTTGGGCAACTTTCTTGGAGTTGCCTCACATGCATCAACTAGCTGTCGTTTTGTTGTTGTCAGATCCGCTGCCCCGTCGTCCTCATGATCTGATTTTTTGGTGTCGTCGTCATCATATGGAGTAACTTGTGCTTTGTTTGCATTCAAAGCCAGGTAGAGACTACTATTGCCGGAGCCTCCGTTGAGTAACGGCAGCGAAGACAGAAGTGAGCCTCCAGGCTCCCCACTCGATTCATTTTCCGTTGGTGCGAGTGAGAGCAGAGGCGATACTGACAAGAGGATGAAGCCGCTGCTGCTGGCGGCAGCACGCAGCGATGGTGTGAAGAATGGGGCCAAAACACCAGACATCTGATGCCCTATGAGATGCTGTTGAAATGCATCTGGCTGTTGAAATGTATGGAAGCACATTGGACATTGGAAAGGACATTTGGCATCTTGAGTAACAGGATTTTGATTTGTTACAGAGTTGGCTAAACCTGTATGTGTCCTTTCATGTGCATACAGATAGACCAAAAGTGAGGTAGTGAATGGACAATAGGAACACCGGTACAACTTGTTGGAGCCCCCTTCCATTTTTTGAAACAGCATTGTCAGAGGGTCAAGCACGAGTCCTGGTGAACCTTCTGCAAAGTTGGAAGCTAGCGATTCTCCTAATACTCCATGCCCAGTACTCAACTGGTTTCCATGCTCTTTTATCAAGTGGGATCTCATCACTTCCGCATCTCCACTGGAAAAACCGCAAAGTGCACATTTATTCCCATCTTTGGTCGATGAGTGCTTTTGGCTGGAGCTGCTGCTCCCTTTCCCTGAGTTGCCGTTCCCAGAGCTCTTGGACATAGATCCGCTGCTTTTGGACATTTTTGGAGAACGTCTTTGCAAACCTAATGACTTTTCTATTGATTTCCAACGCTCTCTTCCCTCCGAGCCGTGATCGGATTGGAGGTGACTTTTTAGCCACTTTGAACTACGGAATCTTCTTCCACAGAGTGGACACTGCTCCGAAAAATGATTAAAGTAGCGCTCATTTTGATCCTTCGGTAGCAGTGCTGATGAAATATCTGCTTGTCCAAGAGGTGACCCAGCTTCGTTGCCTCCAGTTGTTAAATTCATAATAGGTGGAGTAACAATTGGAAAGTTAGCAAGCGGTTGTGGTGAAGGTCCTGGAGTTGATGGATTTGGAGGTGAGGGACCATCTTCGATTATGCCGTGAGTGTTTTGCTTATGCACTTTGAGGAAGTACTTGGAGCAAAGCTCCTTGTTGCAAATGTCACAAGTGACCCCTCCAAGTCCGGTACTGGATTCAATGCTGATCCCATGCATTTTCAACATGTGTGTTCTCATAAAGTACTTGTTACAAAGCTCCTTATGACAAATAGTGCAATAGCTACGACTCAGTGAAGGGCTTGGACGCTTAGCTCCAGAGCTACCTGTAATACTGCCACCGCTACCACCTCCACCACCACCCGTTTCAGTTTTAATTGGATTTCCGCTGCCGCTTCCCTTTGGACCTGGAGTCAAAAAGGTGGGATTGTTTAGCAAATTCGCGGAATCAGTACCCGTACCTTCCAGTCTATCTTTTTGTAGCTGACTATTACTCGAGCCACTACTACCAGATATTGACCCTGTGTCAGTCATCTTCTTTGATACATTGCTATTAATCTCACCTAGAGGGGATTCAATTTTCACTCGAACAGCACCAGCCTGCTGAGCCTCTGCAAGGTTCACCGCAGCAGCGGATGAGTGGTAGTGCTGAATATGTTGTTGGAGAAAGTAGCTGGAGTAAAATTCTTTGGAGCAAATGGGACAAACTAAGGATGATCCAATCGTGGTTTGTCCAGTAAATTGAGGTGCTGTTGGTGAAGTGCTCACATTCCCCATAGGAGGACTCCAAGCAACTGCCGTTGTTGAAACACGGTTCAACTCCATGATCATGGTTTGGAGACGGCGAAGGTCGTCAGAATCAGAAGTTGCTTCTCCCCTGTTTTCCATTTCTACATTTGCTGCAGATTTGTTGGCTGACTCTGATTTCACTTCTCCTTCAGCATCCGAGTCGAAACCTTGATCTGTGTCACCCTCATTCTCTTCTCTTCCGTTTGAAGATTTCCCACCAGTTTGGTTGAAAATTGAAGCTGCCTCAGACATAAGTTTAGTTGTCAGAGGATCTGATGACTCCTGCTCGGAGTCTGGGTGAAAGTACGACTTATGCATTCGGAGGAGGTATATAGTTTGGAAGGAGCGATTACAAATATTGCATTCGTAGTCCATTTCCGTAGTATTCCCATTGCTGTCAAGAATTGTCGGCTCCGCGGTCTGATCGTCAAATGCAGAGGGGATTGGCTGGAAGGAGAGAAGGAATGGTGGAAACGCGGACTGTAACAAAAGTCTATGTTTCTTTATAATATGACTACGAAGGAGTTGCTGGCTTGGAAAATCACGGAAACAAAACTGACAGGTATTCTCTGCATTGACGTTTCCCAGTTGCTGCGGCTTCAATTCCAAGGAAGACAGTTTGAAAGATGAATTCTCGCCAAGATTTTCAGGGCTCCGCAATCTTGCATTCTCTCCAGCTGACATGAGCTCTGAATGGAAGCTATTAAGAGAGTTTGGAGGAGCGTTTGACTCGTCAGAGTTGGCAATTTCTGCGTCTTCCCTTTGTCCACTTTCTCCTTGGCCGCTGTTCCCAGCACTGGCCTCCAAATGCTTTGTTACGAGGTCTAGTCCCAACGTTTCCAAACCAATGTCTCGAAGTGTTGGAAGCCCTGGAATGGTTTCTTCTCGTTTAACACTTTCACTCATCCCATTTGAAAACCCAGTGCGACTTGACTTTCCACTGCTGCTGCTGCCAGACTTGCCAACAACGTGTTCTGCAGGCATGGGGATTCCATGAATTTTTGCTTTGTGCCGTTTAAGAAAATATTTGTTGCAAAATTCTTTTTGGCATAATTCGCAAAAGGATTCCCGTTGTTGGCTGCTCCCATTGTTGCTGCTGCTACAGCTTTTATCTCCACCAGTGTAACTCGCAGTGAAGGAAGTGTCAACCATGGAGGAGCTGATTTTCAATAATGAGGATGCAGACGATGTTATCGTTTGTTGAGGTACGCTCTGTGAATGTGAAAGTGGGTTAGTTGCATTACCGTGACTGATGCTCAGGAAGGAGTTGGATGATGGAGAGGATGATATTGCAGCTGCAAGCAACTGATTTGATGTAAGCGACGCAGATGATACCTCAGAGTAAACTCCGTGCTTATTTGCTTTGTGAGTTTTGAGAAAGTACTTGTTGCAAAATTCCTTGTTACACAAGTCACAGTAGGCTTCAGGATTAAAGATTCTGTGGGGCGGCAGGTTGCTCACCGTTGACCCACCTTGCCCATTTTGATTTGACCCTGTAGATGAAGTTGTAGAGTTAGGTGTACCAGGAGGTGGATTTGAAGTGGCAGAATGGTGGTGGAGTCCACTCCCCATGCTTTGGGAGTGGGACTGCTGCTGAAAGTAGTTGCTGACTGGATTCCCACTTGCTGAAGGGAATATCGCCGAAAATGGACTAGAACTGGAGACTGAAAATAACGGTGGGGATACCTGACGCGGATTGTTGGGAGAACCAGATCCTGGTACAACTCGGCTGAGAGGAGATGGTGAACTTTTGGTCCCTTGTCCTGCAGCTTCAGTCTTCTCTGTTTCGATGGAGGAGTTATTGCCTGCTGGCTGACCACTCAGACAAGAAGTAAGAACGGATGACTGTGCAGCCAACAGGCATTGTTGTTGGCCCCCAGATTCCGAGTCAAATTGCTCATACTTCCCTGTCAAATTCAACGGAAGCTGCTGCCGGCTATTTTGCAACACACCCTCTTCGTCATCAGATTTCTCTTGTTTATGACTGCCACGAACGGGTTTGCCGTCTGGATTGTATAGCTCTCTTTCTGATGACAGTTCGCCAGCCTCATCTCCTTCGGAGCCAGTGCCTGCGCTCTCTGACAATAGTGAACCGTGCTCCCTCGCTGTGAGTGATAACTCTGTGGCAGGGATGCGCACTGGACGTATTGTTTTCTCTCTTTCGCGCTTTCTATAATTCAGTTGGGTCCTTGTAATCCATGCTTGGGACTCTGAGTCATAGGCCCTGTCGAGCCCTTCGCATGTCGACCATGCATTGGGATTATCTTCTGGGATAGCCCCTCCGTGTTGAAGTAGAATCTCATCATTTCCACTTTCAAAACTACTGTTGCTTTCAACGCGACAAGTTTCCTCTTGTGGAGGGTTTTCGGAGTGAATTAGTGTTGGTGTAGCATGGAGCCCGCCTGTTGGCCCGCCATTTAGTGTAGCTGTTGTTGCCATCGCCAAGTTAACCCACCTACATTAACTCTGATGGCCCTTGACCCAACTAGAGGTCGAATTGGGTCCAACAAAGTGTTGCGCTGTGGGAAACCAACAATAACATAAATGCTCCACTGTGCCGCAACAAAAAATTTCAACATCTTATGAACATCATGCCAAAGCAAGCATACACTGATTAGAAAGCATTAATTTAGTTTGAAAGCTGTCAGCCTAGCTACATTGCACCAAATTTTAAAACAAGTTTATACTTAAATGCTCAAATTAAAAGTACTCATTTACGGAATGAAATGGGATATATCAATCTACGTAAGATAAAGCTGGGATCCTTGCCTTCGACATAATCTGCACCACATGAAATGCTCATTATGATAGAACTGCACTACAGTTTTACACTCTTTAACTTTGTCTCTGTGTCCTTTGCTCATAGTATTAGATAACATTCACACAAAATACTTTGGTTAATTTGGTAGCCATATGGAAAACTTTCACGTTACGAACAGCGTCGGAAGAACTTCAAGGTAGAGGTTTCAGTTTGGTCGAATAGAAATTGACTTTTAGTTATATATATATATATGCACGAAACAATTATAATATTGCACAATTGTAAAGCTTGTATAGTCTTTGACTTCAATACTGTTTGGTATAGAGTGAATTAGGTTCCTGCAGTAAACTGGACAACAAGTATGAACCTGGGGCAATCTAAGGCATGCAAGGCCTACGTGCGAGTAATCTAGAAATCACTTTGTGTTGGTGTTTCAAAGTTCAGTTAAACATGTTAATATGGCAGTTAACTAATCAACAACGCATATAAAGTTCTAGTAAACTTAATGACATTAACGGTTGCACGGTTAAAAGATGGTTTATCTCATAATTTCGTAAAAAAAACACTTTCAAGCGGTAATAGTATGTATATAATATATATATATTGCACTCAATTTATATGGTAAAAATTGAATAAGGATGAAAGCAAGTTGGGGAAGACGTCACAGAGGACGAAGGAATATGCTTGCTAAGACAATGATGTAAAAATAGCAAATTTTCACTCCCACTACACTAGTACACTGTGTGACTTTCATCGTCACAGTGTAAACTTGGAGGCGACTCGTGAGGAAAACCTCTCCGCTCTCTTTCTCTCTCTGTCTTTTCGTGGAAAAGTGAACAGTCACAAGGAGATTACAGTGAGATACAGTGTGAACGTTCCACAGAGTCAGTCGACCAAAGTATGTGTATAAAAGAATGTATGTACGTTTGTGCGTGCTCTATGCATATAAGCCACAACTTCCCCAAGTCTGAAAATGCCCTATACTCTCCAACTTTGAGAGAAAAGGACGTCGACGAACTACTTTGTATTACATACATATAATAAGTAACAACTCTCGATAAAGTTGAATCACATCACACAGAAAACATGCTTTCTTGAAGAAAAAAAACTTGCAAGATTCATCACTATCATCACCACTCTCTCCGCTCTCCTACAATACTACTATGAGCAAAGAAACACCACCACCATTGCTTTTGTTTCTATTACAAACTACTAGGACTAGTATCACCACCACCACCGTACCACATCGACACTTGGACTAGTACATACACCAGCGTTGCAGCTAGTGGAATGAGGCGAAAACCTTGTAGGTACGGCGTAGGTACAAGAAGGGAAACACTACGACCAAGTGTACGCTCTGCCACTGCTTGGGTTAGACTCTCTGCTCAGGCTGGCAGCAGCTCTCTTGTTGTTGACTTGCCTTCTCTAGCTCACACACCGTAATATGCTTTCTCTCTTCACAAATCCCGACTTTTTTCCCCAATTCCCTAACCCTAGTGTTTTGTATACAGAGATATGCATCAAATACAAAAAACCATTATCGTAGCTAGCGGATGCCCATAATATGCATTTAAGTTCACATACGCGTTGTTGTGTTATGTATTGTGTACTTACGTATGGAATGAGCAAGTAAAACCTTTTGTTGAGAGGCAATGTCAATTTCCATACTGCTCCTGCTACCATTTTATATATTGTTACAGCTTTGTATTGAAACATGGTCGGTGTGTGTGTGTTGTATGGTACTCTGTTTTGTATCTTTCCTTAGTTCCCATTTAATCCGAAGAGCTTTATTACTCAAAAAGGTACAAAAGGTATGGACATTATAGTTGATAGGGAATTGCGAGCATCAGCATACAAAAAAAGTAGCAGTCTCTTCCTCAACCATCGTAAAATGTTTATCAGCTTATATTACATGTGTATCAGATTTTGAAACAAAGCCACCTAGCTTGCAGATTTAGAATGTATCATGTAATGGTGGTCTACAAACTCTGCTGGTAATATGCGCCCAATCAGTTTTTCGCTTAAGCAGAAATTGTAGTGGAAGAAGACACATTCAATTTAATATTCATGCAATAATTATTAGATAGTATTGTTTATCCGAACTTCCAGATAGTGGGTGCGTGGATGATGCATGCGCACCAACGACCTCTCTTCAGTTTATTAGAAAATTCAGAATATTCTCTGTTGTTTTAGAATGAAAAAGGAACTAGCTCCAACTGATTTATGAAAATAATACGTAATCGATGTGTACATATGTCTACGGACGGTGTGTACCTCACAACCTCAGCAGAAGAACGTGACTACAGTACTTCAAACAAATTACCTTACTCCTACATCCGAAATAGGTTGGAACTCAGTTTTTATTGGGTCTGGCTTTCGCTAGGGTTTCTTTTTGTTATTCAACTAAAATCAACTCCTGGGCTCCTTTCCTTCAATGTTGCAACTTTGTCGTCGGAAAAGTAATAACAAAAATGGGGAAAACAAAAAGTCTAAAAAAATGTTATATAATTGTTTTTCTTGGCTAATTAGACAATTTCAGGTTTTTTCACGGAATCGAGTATGTTGAAAAGGTAGTAAAGTTTTAGACAAAAATGTATCCACCCAACAAATGGGGAGAAAATCTACCACACCATCTATCACGATATGAATCAAAATTGTCTGACAAACAAATAATATGACAAATACATACAAAAGGGGCCACCCATTCGATTTTCGTTGTAGGAGCAGTCGTTCGCAAGGAAATTACCTAACGTTCAATTATGAAAGTGTACCGTTGACATGTTCTTTTGTCTCAACTACAAAAATTATGGCAAATATGGTTCGATTTTCTGATAGAAGCGTCCTTAATAAAGTTTACAAGAATACAACAAGAACAATAAAAATGGAGAAAGAAGGATATAGAAACGAGAGAGAAAAATGGAGAGAGGGAAACAAACAAGCTAAGCCACCATCATCGTGGCTGTACGCTGAATACATATAATACAAGACTCGTCGCACGTAAGTAAGCTATACCCAAAACTGCTTTTTTATGGAATGAAACTTGATGAAAAATGGAAGAAAAAACCATTTTCGAAACGCGTATTGGAAAATGAATACATGCATAAGTATGAATGAATAGGGGTTTAGGACATGCTTTGCTGCCTGAATTTAACTCTTGTGTAAGAAGAGTTAGTCTATAGCACACAGGTCTTGTGCGCAACATTTATTTCCATATTGTAAACGTGAATGTGGGAGCATGAAAAAAAAGTTACATAATTCGGTTCTGTGTGGCAAGCTGTCATACTATTTATAAATGCATCAAAATCAAATAAGACAAAAGGTAAGGGAGGAAACCTATGAAAAATATAAAAAAAATTCTCATTACAGAACCAATCATGCGCCGTTTTTTATGAGTTCAATCAATATACTTGTACTCACGTGAAAAATATTGTTGGCACATACACAAGCCCTCATAAAAAAGATTGGCTTGGTCGATTGCGATTGGTTTTGTAATTTTCTTTCTTTCAACTTATCATCAAACATACATGGTTATACTTATATAATTAAATAAGAAGGTGAATTTGGAGCTTTATAAAATGTATAAAATATTTTCCCTTTCTATAACTAATCCAGCCAAAGTAGAAGGCTTCTTTGAGTCGTTTCTCAAGAACTTTTCCTCGACTCGACGACCAACCCCTATTGAGTTTTTAATTACATCGACATGCAACATTTCACTGTCTTCCGGTTTCGAACGATATGGGAGCAGGATTGATTTTATTTTCAGTGGGTACCAACTACATAAATATGGCTTCCTTCTTTATCACCAGCACCAGCTACCAAAATTTAGTACGGAGAGGGAAACGATGACTTTTCACATTGGTAAAATATTTGCATTCAGAGAAAGTCCGACGTTTAAAGTGATAACCAAATCGAATGCTAATTTGGGAAAAGTTAACGCCTTTTTCTCAATGATCTTACGATGACTTAGCGCAAAGGACATGGCTACCTGGCACGACTAAATTTGTTCAGTTTGTTCTGCTACTCTCGTGAAGGAAATCGCTTCGAGGCGTTCACTCCAATTAAGTAAGAAATTAGGAGGAAGACCTTAGGCAGAAGTCAATAAACGGTACAATAAACAAAAGAGTAAAAGCGCTTGAAAATCGCACGTTGCTCTCTTGTAACCAACATACGATGCTGGATCGTTCCTTTGAACGAAGACTACACACAGAAATACATTCCCATGCCAGGAGTTCAAGATTGGAGTACAGGTTTAGTTCTCCGTCAAACTTAACACTGTCCACACACACATACACACACACTGGTTTGCAGTTAGAGAGAACAAATGGTTTATAACTTTGATGCATGTGATACGTTGCGCTACAGCCGACATATGACTATATGTATATTTCATTACTCCTACAACGTGTAGCAAAGCCATTATCAAGGAATTTTCTTGAGTTCGCTAGCAGTGTAGTGCGAGTGCCAAGTAGCAGCACATTGTGCAGCCAGCAAGATGCCTGCTTTTAGACATGTGCTATAATACCATATTGTAGTACATTATATCCGAATCTGTAGATGCTTGGCTCTATATGAATGTTTATATGGTAGACTTGTTCTCTCCCAGGCAATATATCTTATGAGCACTTGTACAAGACCATATTATGACTTACGTCAGCCACGTATTTACTTTTCTTTCTGGACTACCAATCACGGTCTTAACACTTCTCTAGGCCACTTTTACAGCCAATACAAAACAGCTTATAAGCTTCCACCCGTTTTTCTCCGCTTTCCCTTTGGACTTTGAATTGAATGCCGTGGTGAAATGAGACTTCACCAATCAAAGCGCCTCAGCTAAAATGTTTCTAAACTGTTACTATCTTAATGAATACCTCGAGAGAGAACTCATTTTCTTCTCAATCTTCCTTTCTCTTGTGTTTCTCTATCAATCAGATTTCCAAAGGAAGGAACCTAAACTCCCTAATGGCATTTAGTTACATACGTGCAGTTAGATTTTCCTTCCTCAGCAATTTTCCTTTGCTCATGTAAGTTCATTAAAGAACTAAACTTTATTTTAGTTATTATTTGTTAAATTGACTTCATTTTATTGTCAACTTGTAACACACATACAAGCAACTGAGCTGAGCTACTCCCATGAAACAATAACGACCACAAACTCCAGTAAATTGGGGGAATCTGTACTCGAGCATTTTTGATTGATAGAAATCAATTTGAGAAACAGAGTGGGTACAAATACGCAGTGGTTAGCGTACTGACCGAAAATTTGTAAACAAGACAATCATTCAGTTAAAATTGAGTTATTTACTGAAGTTGACATCCATTCAACCCGTCATCTACAAACCTTTAATATGCACTTGCTGTTGACAAAAATAACAGCGTTGAATAATAGGACAGTTTAAATTGGCTGTGCTACCAATTTGGACTGGAGTAGTACAAGTATGCATTGACAAGCCCACTTCAAGTTTGAACAAGAACAGGAGTGGCATGATTGTAAAAAGGCTTCCACTACACTACATGTAGCATACCTCCCATGATTACAGTCAATAAATTTTAAATAAATTCAAAACTATAGATTGACTGGGTGGAGTATTCTACATTAAAAATGCATAAAGAAAAGCTGAACAAGGCATAATATGCCACTATTTAAACGAAGACATGCTTTCACAACCACAGCTCACTATACGATACGATGAGCATGAGAAGCGTTTAGGAAAAGAGAAAAAAACCTACATTGAATTCTACGACAAGCAGACATACGGCTTGCAATAATAATAAGTACATATGACTGGGGAAAAACAGTGTCATGATAATGCTTGTTCACTCACGATATTCTTGACCTCCAGGTTGTATGGTCACTCTACTCAATGTTTCTTTACGACCTGCACAACTACTGTCGATGGACAAGAAGGAAATTAGCAACCAGTAGACGAAGTAGGATTGTATAAAAGAAGCGCACGGATGATCAGGGATGTCCACGGGTTGATGATGATGGTCAAGTATGTGATTGCGACAGTCTGTGATGTGTGACATACTCCGGTGATCGGCACTTGAAAACGAAAACCTGAAGTTAGATTCTTCAAAAAGAAAAAGAAATGCAAAAAAAATTGTCTTTATTTTTACAACAAAATTTCAATAAAACATCCATACACGCGTATACTTTTTCGATCGTGCATTGACTATTATTGTTATTGGCAATAAATTAGTACTGGTTTGTAAGACTCTGTCTGAATGAAAAGGAAGCACCTGTCTTAAATGAAAGTCTGAATCCGCATGTATGGCTTCAGTAAGACTAGATACTAATAATTACGGTATAAAAAATACACATGGACTCCCTACATACATGCTCAACGGAACAGTATAAAATGAAATTACACGCGACCATCTTTTTCCAGCTGCATGCAAGAACATACATTTTATATGTGCATGAGGGAGTACATGGTTTCTAACAAAAGGTCATATAAGATATTTCCATTATGGACAACGTGCGTGAATAGCGATGTACGTATATACATATACATGCATATATGTGGATGAAATTGATAAAACGGAAAAGGAAGAAGATTTAAGAATAAATATTGACTGTAGAATCATTTATTTATTTACATGTTTTTTCTTGGGTGAGTAATTTCTCTGGGGTATTATAAGGCAGTTCCTTTGCGCAAACCTTGATTTTCCTCTTTCCGTGCAACCAAAAGTTGAAAAACACGTTCACACAAAGATTACTCACTCAATGAAAGTTAAAAAACAACTTTTCCACAAATAACATTATATAACAGAACGTCATTTATATAGCTTAATACAGTATAATTATTTTGGTTGGAACAGTTAACAACACATTAGCATACTTATTATTGGATTTCGAAAGTATTTATTTAAAATTTCATTCTTGACTGAACCCCTTCACAACATCAAATGCGGACATTAGATGTGGTCAAAATGAATAAAGTTACTGAAGCGTCGTGGTTATCGTCAAAAAAGAAGGTATTCACTGGTAAAACATTATATGTATATAAGTAGGGGAATTACGATTCACAATGATGACGTCACACTTTGACACGTGAAGGTATTATTATTCCACTCAGACTTCCTCTTAGGACACTTTCGGGTTTCATCTCAACTCCATTTCACAACACTTGCCTTTCGTAAGTCAACCAATGGAACATCTCTGTATTTATCAGACAGTCGACTTACTGGGATGTAAAATGATTCAAAGTACACAAATGACTTGAAAATTGGATTGGATGGTGAAGATGACTCAAACACAGGCGGAACATGAACATGTTCAATTTGCAAAAGTTGGTTGTTGATATCCCCGTGTAGTAAAAATCGTCGTGGTTTTATTTGTATTGTTTAGTAAAAGAATGCACTCGTTTTTTGTTGGAATCAAGTGCAATCAAGTAATCACATGGTAGTTTCTAGCCGTACAAATATTGTATCCGTTGAACATGAATTGTAGCTATTGAACTGTCATTTACGTAAACCAATTAATGCACATATTGTGTAAAAAAGAGAACGTTTGAAATGTCGATTAGAAAATCACTCTTTCAATGATGTACTATAGCTAAAGTAACATGTAGCCCTCCTTGCTATTTTGTAGTTATTGAGTTAAATGTTGTTGTTGATGACGTGAATTTTGTGTATGTTGTGTAGATTATATGTGTTTGGATTGGAGGAAATGACGATGTTTGCGTTAATGACAAAATATGCAAGTTTCACTATAAAATGTACATGTATTTATGGGTCCATAGTTTATTGATCTAAAAACGTGATAAACGAGAAATGTAAGGAAAAAATGGATGAAATAAGCGAAAACTAGTGTTATTTAATCTATACAAGGTATTGAGAAATTAGAGACGGAGTCAACGGGGAGGAAGAGACGTTGACGACAAAACACAACAACTGCACAGTGTGACTCCCATCGTCAGAGTGTAAAGTTGGTGGAGTCTTCTCATGAACCTTTCCCTTCTTTCTTTCCATCACTCTCCAACTTACTACTTTTTTCCTTTCTTTTTTCATTCGCTTACATATACATTGCTTACTCTTTCCCCATCATACTGAAACTTGCTCGATCTTTTTTTTCTCGCTCGCCGTTCTGCTTCCTTCCCTTATTTTCCCTGAGTTTGAACGTACCTAAGTATAGATATACGGCTAGAAAACACGTTTCATGTAATCGTATGGAGAAATGAGAACAACACCAAGATGACAAACAGCGTGCATGTGTACGCTCCTGGCTTTCCCTCATACAGGCTCGTGTCTGTGAGTGAGCTCTGAGGAAAAGAGAAAGATAGAGAGAGAGAGAGAGTTTACCGAGTCTGAAACATTTCGGGAAAAAAAGGAACTAATGTTGTATTACTATATGGATATTGCGGCTCCAGTAATTCACTAATAGATGCTGTTCCTTTCATACAGAGTTACAGACACATATAAACTCCCCACAAGAAAAAAACTTGCACATACAAATACATTGTAGTTAGTCAGCTTCCTGGACCTCCCAACCCACAGTGTTATTTTCGAAAGCATTGAGGTGCACAGCATGCCATACCTCTGTAGTGTAAGCGAGGGGGCACTTGCACACACTGGAAATTGTAGTAAACGAAACTTGCTGTGTTTGTTACGCCTTCTCTTGTGTAGTGATACATTGCTCACTCATTTGTGCAGCTGAAGCTTAGTTAGTACTACTAATACTGATAATTCCACTGCTTACTCCTGTGTTGTCGAGTTGGTTTTGACACCCAAATTCACTCACTTGTTAGAAAAGGTAGATAAAATGTAGTATCGGTGCTACACACACGGAGACTGTAAAAAATAGGGTTTGCTCAAGTAAGTCAGTGCAGTGCTTTCTCTTTAGTTGAATCAAGTCCGTCTTTGCCACCAGTTTGTAGCACCAACTTAAAATAAACAAAATATATACGTGTAAGGGAACCCTGGCGCAGTTAATTGGTTGTGAAATCCTAAAATAGTCACTCATCTCCTAAAGCGTTTATAGATTTGTGTCTGATTTAAATCTCTCTTTTCATGCACGTATTGAGCCTAATTGGTTTCTTCCACTGTATCAAAGACATGAGCATGGAATGTTGAATTTATAAATAATATGTACTTACATGATTTCTGTAGCAGGTTACCTGGCATTCATAATCTTTCAATGCATTTTTAATACAAAGTAAATCTCATGAATAGCTGAAGATGGAGCAGATTCCGGGAATTTATGGCTTTACATCATTCAAACTAAGTTTATATGCTTGTTTCTCATCCTTTAACTTCAAACTTATGTATTCACATGAAGCACACTTATGATCTATTAAAACGGTTACCTCATTTCATGAATGAGCTTATAACACCTCAAATCCAATTTAAACATAGCTAACAGACATCTGTTTGACAAAACTTGCATTTGTGCGAACGTATTGGTCATTTTTTAAATTGCTTACTGGGATCATTCCATGCATATTAAAAGGATGAAGGGGGTTCCTGTACAAGAACTTGCCTTTCCAACCAACAACATACGAATTTAAGAATACAGTGTATTGTAACATCGTATCATCTTTTTGTAGAACTACACCCCCGCCACAAATGCTTCTTGACTCCTACATACTAGTTGTTAGATGGCATTGAGCATATTTAAAGGCCGGATGTGTCACAATTAGCAAATATGGCAAAGAACGGAAGGAAGTTATATACAACACAAATGGTATAAATTACACGTTGAACTGTAAATGTGTGGGTGCTATAGGTATCGAATGAAACGTAAACGACAAATATCCTAGTTTTATAGAGATGTTTTCAGACAATCTTTCCCTTTGATATGGGTTTAGTGCAGGGTAATTCGGAGAATAATTGGAACTCGACTGCCTACACTATCATTACCTCAGCGGCAGCTATCTCAGGTTACCAGCGGAAGCTTTATTATTCCATTCTTTGAATGAATTCGGATCGGTAACATAATATTTTTGTATAGAAAATCATGTAGTATCTTAAATCACTGCTTCGTTATGTACCCAAACTTGTAACGTTGCATAACACAGTCGACCTCCCACAATGATTGAGAAGTTCAAACCGGGGAAAAGTTTCAACGCAGAAAAATCTCATACATAATTCCTTCTTGTGATGTGGTGTCACAAAATACATGAGACCAACGAAATAAACAATGTCATGTAATATGTACGTTATGCATCCTGTATTGTCTTGGTGACTACATAATGAAGAACAGCGACAACCCTCCATGTTATACTGGATAGGAAGTATTGGATGTATAGACAGGCTTCGGTGGGGTCTCTGCAACACGAATGCATAGGCTATTGGTGTTGTACAGCAGAAAAAAGTTTGATGCAATCAGTCCGAGTGATTGTAATAACTCTGAAGAATCATACAAAGTAGTTATTCTTTTAGAAAATAAAACTTTAACTGGGAGACAAGAAGTGAGGAGAAGAGGTACACAGCATTATTCCATAAAGAAGGGCCAGAGCCGGAGAGAGTGAGATAGAGCTAACAGCGGTGAGTGTGTGGCAAGTCAGAAAATACCACGCAATCGCCCCAAATACAATCGATTGAAATGACGGAAAGCAATATGAAATTCTCCACTTTCATCCCCATAGACTGTAGGATTTCTGCCCCAAATTTTTTCTCATCACCCCTCCCATTCCCTATCTATATGAATTTATATTAATATATGACTCCGTGACTTCTTTCCAGCCGATATTCTCTCAGTACCTAGATATATGTATTAGTTACTTTCTCCATTATATTCTATATGAGCGTGTAGATGCATAGCGAATATTTTTATTATTCCTTCCGATTTTCCTTAAGCATCGGCTTAAAAGCAGTGGAGCGGGCGGATTTCTCCTTTCGCTTATGTATACACGTGCACATGCATTCTTCGCTCGCAATCCGATAGTAGTGGTCCTAGTTAGATGATATTTGGCTACCTTCAGAGCCTGCTTTGCTTCGCTGACGTTGAGCATCATTTGTATTTATATTATCAAAACGAAATTCCACCATCAGCACCAGCATTTTGCTCCAGCTGGTTTTCAGGCGAAACATGTCATGATGCACCAATGTCACGAAGAGAAAGATGTGTATTATTCAGCTAGTTTAAATTATTTTGAAAATATAATTAGCATGTCGTTATTCGGTGATAAAATTTAAAAATATCAATTAGAGTCAGGTGTCAAAAAATTAAAATTTAATAGAACACGAATGTAAGCATGTAACAAAACAACTTTAAAACACTTTCCAAAATGTTAAATTGATTTGATAATTTCATCCAATGAAATAGCAATCCCGATTGCTGCACAGACTAGAATAGTTTTAAAACCTGTTTAGTCAATCATTTTTTGTAAGCAAACATAAGTAATACAAGTGGCTGAAAATTAGCTTCAGCAGCACCCAATATCTAGCACTTCAAGAAGATCATGTTGTTTTTAATATGTAACTTTTCGATGATGTTCCCTTTATTTTCACCTAGCGCCACATCAAATCACAATCGATATAATAATAAATCAGTATGAATTCTTTGAAGCAATTCTCTAATAGCCGGTCATTTCGGAGAATGTGGTCTCAAGCTCGTTGGTAATTGACTTGAACTTTTCTTGTTCATTCTTCAACTCATCTACATTAACAAGTAAACAATGTTGAGGGTCACCATTCCAGAACATAAATGAATTCATAACCGCAAACGTATTAAACAAAGTACCTTCAATCCTGTCAACCTCCTTCTGCAATTTCTGAACTGTTCGTTCAGCAAATTCAGCTCGAGCCTCAGCCTAAAAAGCATTCATATAAAGAATTAAAGAATGCATACAGTTGGTCTATGAAGTGTTAATGCACAATTTATGCATTGTTTTAACGTACTTGTTTCAACTTAGCGGATAGATTCTTGATGGTGGCCTTAAATTCCACTTCAGTTTGGCGAGCCTAGAGGATAACGATACCACGAATTGAGCAATAAAAGTAGTTGAAACTTAGCATGCTACTTGCAAAAATTTAGACATCGAAACACCATACCTTTTCTTCTGAAACCTCAAGAGATTTCAAATTGTTACCCACGACTTTCAACTCTTCCTCAAGCTCCAAGATCTTCCTGTATTATAAAAAAAAGAACTTTAACTGCTGAAACAATCATGTAATGTAATATGCTTGGTTTGGAAATAAAATAAGAATTTTATATAGTCTCACATTTCTCCAGTGTTGGCACGGTCCTCAGCAATTTCGACTTCCTGCTCAACCATGGCCAACTTCTGGGCAACCTGAAATTATCGTTTACAAGCAGCAGTTACTATTTGAACAAATTTTTTTTTTTACATATATCACCCCAAACAACTGGAAAAAGAAAACGGTTATCACATCACATCACATCATTTGCTTTGTACATGAATCTCTAAGCGAAAGCTTAGTTTTAATCACCTCGGATTAGGAGGTACAGAGTAACCCCTGGACCAACGTGCGAATACGAAACTGAGTCGATGATCTACAAATATTAGAATTCATAGTATCCTACATTAGAAACGTCTATATTAGTGCCACTATGTTTGACAACGAACGAGGACTCCAATTAAATCCATATAGCAACACTAGCGTATATTAGAATGTGTTACATGTGTTAATGAGTGTCAACATATATCTAGCGTAATATTGTTCAGCGAAAACAGTATTCAGCAATGTAACGGTTTGCGTTTGTGTACAATGTAAGAGAACGTGCTGTTCTAATGTTCTATGCACATAGTTAATTGTTTGGGCTGACCTCGTCGCACTTTCTGTCTGCCTCTTCTGCAAGAGCAGTGGCTTCCTTGAGCTGAGCTTCCAAAGATTTCATACGCTCTTCATCAGTGGCAGATCGATTTTCCAATACCTTACGCATTCTGATTTCCCATGTCAAGTGTAGGGTCAAAATTGTACAAATTGTTTGATAGATGGATAAATCAAATATATATATATATGATATGTATTCAAAAGTCAATGTGTTGATGTTGATGAGTAACATGTTTTTGTTTGATCGACCATGTATTGGTAATTTACCGTTCAGATTCATCACCAGCATGTTGGACCGTAACCAACTGGTCAGTTGCAGCTTTGAGCTTTTGCTCAGTGTTTTCAAACGTCTCTTCAATTTGTTGAACCTTGCGACCAAGAGCGTTGAGTTCCATCTCAGTCTATTGAAACATGTAAATGAAGCGGGGTCAATCAATTTCCAACCATTGTGCTATTGAAGATAGTTGGGTTGTTTTTAATTACGCCCACGCAAACGCATGTTACATACCGCAGTAAGAGCCTTCTCCTTGGCCTCTAGATTGGTGTTAACTTTAGCGAGAGTTTCCTGAATGGTGGTGTACTCCTGCTCAAGTTGCGACAGTCGCTTCTTCAGGTTGTCGAGCTCCTCTTCGCCCCTTTGTACCTTTGAGATTTGCATCTCGAGCTGCCTGCTCCATATTATCTGCCTTGTCTTGGGCATTGTCCTTCTCCACTTTCATCGCTTGCATCTTCTTCTTGATGGCCTCCATCCTGGCTCTTTTTTGGGTTACGGTCCCTCACAAGAAAAATAAAGCTAGAAAATCAGGAAAAGTATGTATAAATGTTTTGTTTTCGGAATGTTTTAAAGGTATATACATTTGCTAGTATATAATATGTGTAATGTTTTCAACTAATATGACTATAATCAACATAATATAAAAGTTGCTCGACTTTTCACAATCCGGTTGTCTACCTAGCTTGTTTTTCAGACATGAACAAAGACAATGTTATGACTCAGGATAGTATGCGGTTTTGTCTCCGTACTGTTCTTTCATAATACGGACTCCGAACAAACCTACGACAATTTGACTCTTTATAACAAAAAGGCTATAAGCTATGTTGGAATGAATGGAGATGCTTAACAGTTGTTTTTGAATTAAAAGCACACGGTAGATAAAAGATGCAGCTTCGCATGCAATTAACTTTCCTTGGATCAAATACTATTAAACAGCTTCGTAAATTTGATAGTGGCAGTCTTTGTATAATAGAAATAAGGTATCACACAACATGCATGGAAATGATGAGACGTATTGGTGATGATGGTGGGACCATGTATTCAAACTACGTGTAAAACACTACAAATATGCTAAGGATGAGATAATAGATCACTTTCTTCCAATTCGTCTACGTTGATTTGCAGAACAATTCCACTTTTTTAGCACAACTTTGTATGTTGATGATGCATGAAAATCTGAAATCAGAAATGCATGCAGTCATTTGCACAATGTAGCAAGGGTTGGGAAAGAGAAAGGGCATCAGGATATCCCAGCGTACATCTTGATCAGAATCAAATGAATCCAGCCTGATGGCCTTCTTTCTTCGGCATCAATGTAATCCAATTTAGAATGAAACAGATTAGTGTGTAATGTGGCATACGCGTGTAGGACGAAAATACTCATTTTCACAACTAGGAAAATTCCGACAATTGTTATTGATATTGAAACCCTGGAAGCACAATGAAGACACAATTGCAAATGTGCTCGAAAATTCCAGAGAATTTTGTTGTATCTCCATACATCCCTATTCTAGAAAAAGGATGCCACGTGCTTGGAAAGATTCCAATCCGATTTCGCTTTGAATCCTATTTACATTCTAAAAATATATGTTCCCACTGATTCACATGAAACTGAATCTCTTTAAAAACTAATATACCTTCCTGAACACCTCTTGTAATAATATTTTACTCAAAATGAATATTATGCATAAAATATATTATCCAGTAATGAACTTATTAAATGCGAATTAAAGTAAAATTTTGTAACCACCTGAAAAAAAGAGAAAAATGGAAACGAACGATGAAGCTGGAGAAGTAAGGCGAGAAGGATCTGGGCAAAAGATCAGAACTGAAATGCTGCTAAAATAAACATGTATGTAAGCCAAACACTGAGAATCAAATGTATGTGGAGGGTCATTAGTTTCGTCGTGAATCTTACAAGACAAAAGGAATCTTATTCCTTTATAATCCACGAGTTATATTTAGATCGAGCCCAAAATAAACTCAACACTCCACCGTCAACATGAAAGCTTTCCACAATGTGATATGCGATTTGCAAGCCGAGAAAACAAGATACACGCAACCAGACAAACGACACATGGTGATGCTCATCCATATATGAGTTTTCCCGACATATCTTTTGTTTTCATATCATTTCCACTTATGTTGTACTACAACGTTGTATGCAACTCACTCTCATCACTACGTGCTGTCTTCAAAGAACCGTCTGCAGATTGTTTGCATTAGTACACACTTCCTATTGTGAAAATTGTTATATTAAGTAAGATTGCCAAGAAGATTTTCTTATGACGATTTAAATACATCCGTGCCACTGCGAAATCACTCCTATCGTGCGAGCATAGCGTATAAATTAGCGTACAGCGTTTAACAACTAACTTTAGAAACCTACGCATGTCTCCTCAAAAAAATTAAAAGGAGAAACGCAATGGCTTACCTGAAACAAGCGCTTATTTTCGTGGCTATTCTGCTATTGGGAACACCGAATAACTCAATTCGTCAGACGAACATGCACTCATTGTATTCCGCTGCATTTTACGTCGTTTTTCGCACATTTTTGCATCCCTTTATTTCTCCTATTGCTAGCAAATACATTGACTAGGAAAATAATTAGGCCTCTCCCTACAACATTCATTTGCTAGATTTGGTAGACTTTGGTTGGTCTTATGTGTTAATCAACCAAAGTCGTTTTCATGAAAACAATACTTACATTTTAGTTGTGTACACAAATAGCAGCATGTAAAATGGAGTATGAGACGGTTGGCATTCTTTGAAAATGCATGTGTTCAACTTCCAATGATGCAACATTGTATTACGTATTTCAGCGCTGAAGGAAGTGATGCATAAGTATAAGGAAGAGCAATTGCCCAGGAAATGATTTCACGTATGTATGTGATATGTATGTGGCCGAGGCGAGGAGACTCGCAAAACATCCCATCCAATCCCACACATTGCGTTGTTGTGAGATTATTAGCACTCATATCATATGTCTGTTGCACTACATTTGTGTTGTAAGAAATCTCAAGTGCTTCGGGTTTCTTTCGGCTACGCATGGCATTAACTCAATGAGTCTGACAACGACAGAATTATCGGGTTCTAGTGGTAGTTTTTGTAGAACATATTGAAAAGAAAGACTGGCACTTCGATACATAAAACTCTTGAACTCCTGGCTTTTCACACTATGCATTCGAGAGGTATTACGTACATACTATTAAAATACAAACATTATCATGTCATTTCCAACCGTAGACGAGCATGTACTTTTGCAAATGTTCTATGTCTTCGTGATGGCAGTCTGGTCAACGAGCAACTGTGATTCATTTTTCAAGTCTTAAAATTTTTATAGCTTTTTTCGCGGAGCAAGCCTTTATTCATGACGCTTAAAAAACGGCATCTTCAATTCATATGTCATACAAAACTGCGGCGTCATATGTAATCTTAGTCTGCAAAAAAATCTTATTCGGAATAGTAATCGTGTTGAAACACATTTTTTACAGGCAACTGACAACTTTACAAATCACTTACGACTCTGCGTTTTAACATGTGTAATGACGGTCGGAAATCAATGATGAGGAGGGTGAGGATGGACTTAGGAGATGTATTTCAAAAATCTTTACAAAAATCAGCAAATTTGCTTTTAACAGATTTACTTGTACATGTAGTTACCTAAAAGATAAACCAAGTGTAAACATAAAACTTCACCATACCAATATAAATTGAACAACTGCAGA